>JASANE010021501.1:0-93183 GCA_030248225.1 Trileptium ribeirensis
ATAGATATATATATATATAGTACATAAGAAGACATGACAAAAAACAGGATAAACAAGGACAGGACATGTTAAATTCTACTAAATTCGTGAGTTTTACGGACGGACTGGACACATGGGAGTAGGAAAGAGCGGGGGTAGATTTAGGGCCCTCCCACGGGGCTCCGGGAGTTCCTGAATAAGACCCCGGATAGTTCAGAGGATACGTGGGAATGTGCTGCGTCCCAGGCCGCAAGATCGGGCTCATTACCTCTTTCGGCTCCTCCCCTTCCGGGACGTCCAAAGACGTCCTGTCGGGCTATCTGAAAAAAAGCCATTAGTTCGGCGAATGCTAGGAATGTTTGGCTTTATCTTGTAACCCGACATATAAACGTGCAATGTTTGCACGTTTATCCATGGATAGGGCGCAGAAAATTTAGCCCCAGATGCCCTCCAAATAAGCTTAATTAGGTGATGGATGAGGCAGCTAACTCGCTAAATAGCAGAAATTTGGCTTCAAATCGGCGAGTTAGCTGGGAGGAAAATTTGATGGATGAGGACCAGATCACCGAAAAGACACATTCAAGCTTATTCCAAAGTATTTTATAAAGGGTAAAAGATTTAAAATTTTGAAAATTTGGCAGGTGATTTAGCAGCTTTCGTGGGACATTGCGGCCCCCCCCCCCCCTACCCCTTTTTTTTTTTTTTTTTTTTTTTTTTTTTTTTTTTTTTTTTTTTTTTTTTTTTTTTTTTTTTTTTTTTTTTTGTTTTTTTTTTTTTTGTTTTTTTTTTTTTTATTTTTTTTTTTTTTTTTTTTTTTTTTTTTTTTTTTTTTTTTTATTTTTTTTTTTTTTTTTTTTTTTTTTTTTTTTTTTTTTTTTTTTTTTTTTTTTTTTTTTTTTAATTTTTTTTTTTTTTTTTTTTTTTTTTTTTTTTTTTTTTTTTTTTTTTTTTTTTTTTTTTTTTTTTTTTTTTTTTTTTTTTTTTTTTTTTTTTTTTTTTTTTTTTTTTTTTTTTTTCGCAGCGACAACAACAACAACAACGACACACCCACACTACAGCTACAGCGACAGCAGCAACGACAACCGACAAAAAGGTCGGTTAGAGAGAGTGAAAAGAAAGAAGGAAGACGGCAAAGAAAGGGCGCGGGAAGGGAGTCGGGACAGGGGGTTCCCGCGGGAATTTCGAGGGGCTGGGGCGAAATTCGGTCCCAGGACGAAGAACGGGGCCGAATGATACCAAACACGAGGGGGGTAGACGCAGTGGCGGGTCGGGACCCAGTTTTGGGTTCCGGCATATATTAGTATACGGGGTTTCAGCGGGCTTTCCCGCTCTAGCGGTTGGGCGGAGCGTCGCCCGCCGGGCATCGTTGAACTCGCCTCGGAAAGGCGATTCAAACGAGGGGTGTTTTCCCTGCCTTAGCGGCAGCGGGTAGAGGGGCACTAAAATCACTACTGATAAAGAGAATGTCGGTAATGGTGGGGGCACGTTGTCGGCCGTCCCGGGTTAACGGGGCGACTGACAGAGACCCGCCGGGCATCGTTGAAGATGTCTCAACATGGCGAATGCAATGAGGGGCGTGATGCCTACTTTTGAGTTGGGGTTAAATTTTCGGTCGGTCTGTACCCACTTGCCGTCGGTATGCCAAATTGGGGAGCACCTTATCGGTCATAAAGGGCTAACGCGAAGGCGGACAAAGACCCGCCGGATATCGTTGTACTCGCCAGGAGCAGGCGAATAAAATGAGGGGTCGCAAGGGGCTATTTAGGGTCAAGGGTCAAATACGAAGTTGGTACAAACAGACGGCATTTTATGTGGAATTTTCGTGGTACATTATAAAACAAAGAGATAAGTTATATGGCGGCGGGATGACTGGTCAGATCGAGACCCGCGTGGCCTCGTCAGATTCCTAGACGGGTAGATTACCTAGAAACGCGCATACTTTCAATCATCGACCCGATGGTAACCAGAAAAACCAGTTGTTAGTACGGTGGTCAGGCAAATTTGGGCTTCAAAGGGTGTTATGAAAAGGAAGGCTTTGGTACGGTGGGGCGGACAACTGGACACAGCGAGTCACAAAGATCAAGCAGCACATATATACACGCATAGCTATATTTCCATATAAGTCTAGGTTATGTCCACTCGGAACCATGGTCTCCAGCCAAACCTAGCGTAAGTACTGGCTGTTAATTGGATGTTCACCTGTTTGTCCCTAGAATAACTCAGGAAATCCTCCAGCAATTTGCGATGTTCTGGGCTCTTTCGAAAGCTCTAAAAATTCTCTACCGAAAAGTGCTCGGGGCAATTTCGGTAAATCTGAACCGTTGGACGGTTACGGGCCGATAAACACGCCCGAGGTCCGTGATTTCCGAATAATCGGAAACTACCGTAACCCATTGGTTTCAGCTTACTTTTGCGACCATTAAGCTATAATTAGCTTGAACCAGGTAAAATTGATAGTCCTGATTTTGATCACTTTTGCGGTAAGGGCATGGTTCAATCGACCAGTAGCCTCCTATTCCCGGACGGTAAGAAATTTGAAATTTCAATGGGGGAAAACAGGGGCTAGTGGTCGAGTTCCGTTCGGGTTGTCGGTCCTGGTTAGTTACGCACTCTCCTACATTCCTCGTCTTTCTAAGTCGAATCAAATTATCAAAACCAGTTTCCTCTAGGCTCACTTGCACCTTATCCAATTATGCAAGCATAAAACATATCATGCAATGGCAAGTCATATCAATGACAGAAACACAGCAATGATAAAAGGCATGTAGCAATGAACAACACAATTATCGACAACCATGGCACCCTGTTACCCACGAAAATTTCGGTCCTGTAAACCCTGTCTAGCTCGAATTGAGGCACGTTTAAGCAATTTTGACGCCGAAATCGTGTGAGAGACGCGTAACGGGCCGGAACGGGCCTGTTACATAAGCGACTAGTTTACCCTAATTTCGCATCGTCAACAAATATTTTATGGTTTATAATTATATTAGTAGTGCGCTGCAAAAAAGCTAATGGGCATTTTGCACGGTCTTTAAACATACCTTCGCTGCAGTGGAATATTAAACCTGTGTCGTTTTGCTTCGACCCTCATACACTGGCCTCTCCGTTATTTAGGGGTTGTTGCTCGACTCCTTAAGAAACCTGGCAAAGTCAGATAATAAAATAGTGCAAATGTCCGCTGCACGACTAGCTCCGTTAGCGCATCGCTTCGCAATACGACAAAGTCGGTTAGCGCAGCGCTTCGCGATGCACACCGTTGCAAATGTGTCAGTTTCTATCGGGAGGGATTTAGTCGGGCGATAGATTAAATTTTGATTAACCTTATCAACCTTAAACAAATGTCTCTTTTGGACACTCTTGAGCAACCTTTTGCCGCAGCGGCCGATAAAAGCTCTATCGTTTGACTCTGACCATCGTACACTATGCTATTTAGAAGTTGTTGCTCGGTTCCTTAAAAACCTAGCAAAGCAAGAGAATACAACAATGCAACCACCAGCTACACGACAAGCTCGGTTAGTGCAACCCTTCGCAATACGGCAAATTCGGCTGGCTCATAACTTCACCATAAAAACCGTAACAAATTCGTCCGTTTCGGCGGGAAGTGGTTAGGGCATAAGTGTCGAAGGTTCGTCGACTTAAGGAGGGTGTAAACGCATCGGGAGGTCATCGCTGGAGGAAGATATTTATGACAGTGGACAGCTAGACTCAGGGACCTCCTTTTTGCCCCTTTTATCTTAATTTTTGACAATTTTACCGCAATTATTGCGATTTGCTTTTGCTAGTGAGCCTACGGCGTGCGGCGGCGTGGTAGTTGGAGTAAATGTGTCTTGATAGGGTCTGAGTCATCCCCCTTCCTCCACTATGTGTCTGCGACTACGACCCTGGTGTCTACTAATGGGTTAGGATAAGGCGAGCGGATAGTTACATTTTGATTGCTTTGACGGATTTGTCAATATTAAACAAATCTATATTTCATACTATCTTGTACAACGTTTTGCCGCAGCGATAGATGAAGCCTGTATAGTTTGGTACAAAATTCAACAAACACACGCTCATCGACAAATTCGGTTAGCGTATCACTTCGCAGTGTACTCTGGCATAGATGTATCACTTTATGAATGAAAGGGCTAAATAAAAATAGTTAATATATTTCAAGTAAGCATTAATGTGTCATTATTTCTGCTTTATTTTCAATTTGCTCACTGAAATAATTTGCATTTTGAGTATCGTAAGAACGGATATAAATCGCCGCTAGAGGTTGAACCCTGTCACCTTTCTCTGCTCATTAAGCTTTTTTGGAACATTAATGTTGATATCCTTAAAGCTTTCCGTTATACGCACGAACTATAGCATGTTTATAATCTTGCATTTTGGCAAATCACACGGCAAATTTGGTTGTACACTGCTTCACAAAGCAATTGGTTACTAGGAACAACTGCAGGCGTTAAAGGGTTAAGCAGTAGAACAGTGAATTATTGTCGCTGAAGTATGACAATAAAATACACAACGTGGTTAAATACGAATTTTGCTGTTTTGAATAAAACGGCGCATCTGATTCACGATTAGGAGCCGCTGTTAGAATCATAGAGCAATAAGGTAAATTCTTCTTATCAACACGAGGGGTTCATGTTTTCGCTGTAAAAAGTCATAATCATCTCAACGAACGAAGCTTGCAATAAATTGACACTGAAACTAGATAGCGACTGTACATAAAAAAATTACATACAGCTCAGAACCTCAATAAACTTACAAGAATCACCAATTTACCGGAACTGCGGCTACTGTTTTTGACATGCCAGTTTGCATCATGATGCTGCGCAAGTAGCATCTGTCAGAAAATCGGAAGAAGGTTGTGCGCCAAATAGAACGATGGATATCCAATTAACGTCACTTATTCTGATCTAATACACTGATTTGTGTCTGTAGGTATTTAAAATTGTGATGGACCACGTTATTGTCAAATGCAGCTTAGCCACGTAAGCTGCAAAAATGGAGCAAAAGAATTGCATAGATTTGGAGCAGTGTGGCCAGGAATTCGATATTCCCATGTGTATTTATTAGAGCTAGTGTTTTTCCATGACATCAAAAAATTATCTAAAATATTTAGTCAAACTATTGGCTACATATTAACTTAATTATAAAGAGTTCTTTCACATTTAGAGTTTGATACTGTCGTATTACTATGAGAACACCGGTACGATGAAACATACTCAGTCAAACTATTGGACAGATACTGACTTAATTATAAACCGTTTTTCCACATGAAGGGTGTGATGCTGTCGCATTACTATGGGAACATCGGTACGACGAAACATACTCTGTCAAACTATTGGCCGGATATTGACTTAATTATAAAGCGTTCTTCCATATGTAAGGTGTGATGCTGTCGTATTACTATGAGAACACCGGTACGATGAAACATACTCAGTCAAACGATTGGACAGATACTGACTTAATTATAAACCGTTTTTCCACATGTAGGGTGTGATGCTGTCGCATTACTATGGGAAAATCGGTACGATGAAATATATACTCAGTCAAACTATTGGCCTGATATTTGACTTAATTATAAAGCGTTCTTCCACATGTAGGATGTGATGCTGTCCTATCACTATGGAAATAACAGTACGATGAAATATATGCTCTTCATCTTCACAGCAGCTAGGGTTCAACAACAACTTATTCCGACAAAAACGTTATCGGTTCGGCGATTTGCTGATTTTAACGATCAATAGCTTTCGTGGTATTATTTTTGTTGGTGACGCTGTTGGTTCGGTGGCTTACCAGTGGAAGGCTGTAAGTATTAGTTTATTAGTGCAACCCTGGTGACGACTCAAGCGAAGGACGGTCAGTCATTGTAGATCGTTCGCGATAGCTTTTAGAAGCATCCCCCGCAGATTATTATTTGTGGTTTGGGTCACGTTTTAATAGTGGTTTAAACCAAATCATGCACTTTAAAACATTTTAAATAAAAAGTAAAGCGCTTACACTTAGCTACACCGCTTGGAGCTTATTGCTCACAGTGCAGATTTTCCACTAATAGGGTTTTTACTCCAAAACGTTTCCGAATGTATGTAATATTATGCTTCGCGTATAGTTAGAAATTCTACATCTGTTTAAGTCCTAGAGTTAAATCCAAACAGTTAATTGTCACTGCATTCAAGAAATCAATATTGCTAAATTGTATAGCCGTAGCTATTCGCGTGCAGTCTATTGGGAGGACTTTTGTTCGTTATGGATCTGATGCCAAGTGTTGTATCCTTTAATATTAATTATTGCAAACAAACTAGTTGCAGGTAATGAAGAAGTGTTCCCAAGACTAGTGGGTTAAAATTGTTAAATTGTATGTCTTTTTCCCGCTATGCTGAGTAAAGAAGCGGCAGAATGGCTAATCGTTGAATTCAGTAAGTACTCACGCGATAGGTTTTCTAACTTGAGTGAACTGAAGCTATTAGATAAACCGTATTGGGTTTCTTTTCGTAGGAGAAGTACCAGCAATGGGTGTGTTGACCGTTCACCACCACCCATGATGAAACGAGTCGAAAATCTTAGCCCTTACGGTGACTATTAAATAGGCCCTTATTTGATTCTGTTGTGTACTGATATTATTTTGAAGTTACCTTAATTTTCTTGTTCTGGATTATGTAATACCGAGGGTACAATGGACCGTGATTGATGTATCAATAAGAAGGCACATTCTCATGTAATGTATTTATTAGTCATACTATTGCATGATTTACGTTGGTAAAACTAAAAGCAGCTAGATGAAAAATATACGTTCATTACGCCATTGTGCCATTTTCATGGGTGAAGTAGAATGTTGCTACAATGAGTAACAAAACAGTGTTTACTATCACCTGTGGAAAAAAATTATACGTGATAAAATTTCCTATTGAAAATTCTACCCAACTCAAAGAATCTCGTTTTAGGATTCTTTATCTATCTAATTTTTGCGGTCTTGTATATTAGATTATATACTAGCACGCATATATGGTGCATTTAGTGGATGTATATTGTAAAATTATGGTACCACATTGTATGTAATGGGTCCATTTGCAATTACTACGAGCTGTGCATACCATGTACAAACATAATGTAATTATATAATACGATATTGTATAAGGAGGCTGCTGCGACTGTATTGCCGAGACAAGCACAGCTATGTCGTTTCGCTCGTTACTTAATTAAAAAATTATGCGTAGCCTTGCACTATTACTTAAGAAATTATTTTAAAATTCTATTTAAATTTAGGAAATTTATGTATTCATATCGCATTCTTATTGGTCAATTATCGGAACCTTGCTTTATGTATCAACAGCATATATTTTTGTATATGGTAGAATAGGTATATATCAATCATATTTAGTACATAAGAACGCTATCTTATTGTGAACAAGATTGCTCCATTGAGCATCTTAGTGATGTTTTATTTAGCAATGTCGTACCTTCTTTCGGTCGGTACTGATATGTTAGTGGCGTACTTACCTACAAAATGCCTCTCTGTATTTATACTGCTATATATTTTGACGTTTTGTTTAAAATATAGTAAAGTATGTATATAAAATATAGGCTTGTATATATCTGTTGTCTTTTGAATATGTTATGCTTTCTGTCGTAAGGCGTCTTTCGTAAACGGATACATATATTTAGTTGCAACTATCACAGTTCTAGTTGGCATTTTCTGCAACGTCTCTGTCTATTGTTCGACATGTGTAGTTGTTTGCGTGTATGTGTCTACACATATATAACTCGAAAACCAGTTCTTCGTTGGTTACCTGCTCATCTTTGTGCTATGTCGTTGGACTGTTTTGAGATTTGTATGATTTTAATATAATTCTTTATTCTTTTGATTTCGACGAACTTCCTAGAATGTATTGACTTGGTTTATAGAGTTCCTTGAAAATTAAATCTTGGATTGTTGGAATTTAATAAAATTCCGACTTTACCTGACATTTATATAGCCCATTATAACTTGAGACACATGAGGATAGTTTTAAACATTGGTATTAGACTTATTTATACTATGATTTTGTTTTCTGGTGCAAATAGAATAGTGGTATCACGGATTTAGTCAAACATGCTGCTAATAATAACACATTGATGATTGGATTAATTGTTCAAATGTGACTTAAATTCAAAATTAATTTTGGGATGGTATTTGAGTTGTTAGGTAGAATATTTAAGCTAGCGCTCGCTTTGCTCGGGGCCTCACTTTAGTTTGACAGTCGTAGAAATCGTCAGTTTGTGCTACACGATAGTTGTTTGTTACTCTTCAAGTTGTTGGTTATTACGCTGTGCTTTAATTTTTTGTGGATTGTTGGTTGGTTGTTCGCTAGCATACATCTGTGGTTATCGTAAGTCAGTCTTATATTGTGGTTTTGACGTCATATTGGTATTCCCAGGTTACTTTTGTTCGCTAGCAGCTTAAGGATTTTTGGTTTTTTAGCTCATTTGTACTACGGCATGGGGGCATTTCTACTTATTGATTACTCACGCGAGCAGAATCTCGGCATCTTATTATTTGGCGATTATTGTGGATAGTCACGCGGCTCGTGGACGTTAAGGCGATACAAAGACATTGTGTGAAGAATTAGATAGAGACACTGCGATATTATGATGAACATTTGTGATGAGCTTTTGCTCGCTTTAGCGATGTTTTAACAGAATTATTTTATTGTTGTTGTGGATTGTTGATCGGTTCATAATTTGTATGAAACGTAATTGCAGTGTATTTTGGTTGTTTGCTCATCGATTATTGAGGTGTCAATAGAGAACTATTGGTAGTAGCATCATTAATAGTATTGATAGTATTGTAGCCTAAGAGTCCAACCTGAGGAGAGAAGTTGAGCGTTTTGTGGTGTAACTAGAGTTTGGGCCGCACGTTGAGTTAAAGGATCAGCGTTCATAGTTTTACGTAACGACAGTCGGACACCCCCAAAAGTCCAGAGTGTTGATATCACCATAAAACCCTAGCGTTCGATTGGTCTTTCGTTACAATTGTGTATTTTCACGAGTAGTTGAGAATGTTGGAATATGATGCCGAAACTTATGAGATATATCAGCTGTTTTCGTGATTGGGAAATATCCTTCTTTAAACACTAGGGCGTTGTAAGTTTTCCCAGGCAAAAAGGTGCTAAACAATAATTACGTTCTCTTTCGCCGAATCTGTCGGAAAAAATTAAGAGACTTAGATGTGAAAAACCCGAGGCTACTCCTGATGTGACAAAGCGCATGGAGTCCTACGCAATAACTATTTGAATTGTATTTACCTATTTGTCGACTATAATGTATGTATTACTGTCCTATGTCCTATACGATTTATCTTAACCAACTGTGTTAATATTGATTTATTGCATAATAAAATTATATTTCAATTATTTGCTGTAGTAACTTTGTGACATATTTGCTGCTAAATATTCAATCGCTGAAATACTAATCTTGCTGCTGCGAATACTGGGATTACATCACTAGTTATTAAAAAGTACACGAAGGAGGTAGATAATTAATAGAGGTTTCCGCTTAAAATTAAGAGATTAATATTATTACGGCTAGTAATGGCTCTCTAAATGATTGTAAAATGTAAATATTGCATTATCAAAGATGTTTTCCACTTTGCTCACTGCCAAACTCTATGCCAGGTTTCATGACAAACCATGATTGAATTCTGAGTGGGTGAGTGAAACGAGCGAACCCAATAATTGTCACTGACCAGAGTGGTAAATTTCGACCGTGTGTGTTTCGGGGTATTTTGGGCGACACATATCACTCAACTTCAGCTGGATGGATTGAAAGCTTGAACTCACTATTTGTGCCTTTAGTTAGGCGAGAAGGTCGTTCTAACACATCACCTTCCCCCGAAAAACGAACCAATTGAGCTCGTGTCGAGTCCCGAAAGGGACGTAACTTATCGTAACTCGACAACCGATGTAGATATGCAAGCTATTTTACGCTGATTTTGTCGAGAAAATAAGTCTCTATACATGTATATATAATTCTTTGCTGTACGGTTCGCTTCGAATGAAGAATTAGGGGTAAAATTAAATTCTAAAATGCCAAAAATGATAATATCTCCGCAATCGATCTTGCTATATAGGTGTGCTTGTTCTCATTCTGTAGAGCAATTCATCCTCTATATAGAGCGCTGCTACTGTCATTATTATGCTGAATATAGCTGTGCATATTTCTCTAAATTACATATTCAACGCTAAGAATTCACCATTTTGGCGATAAATACTAGTGATTTAATCTCTTCTTATTCTGCTTAAAATATTTGCTTTGCATTGTTACGTGTACATTCTATATTATATGATCTTAATTTTGTTTTCATATTATTATGATTCAGAATAAAATATGCATTGTTTTAGAAGGCATCTTTGGCACAGTATAATTATTTCAACATTGGAAATGTTAGTGTGAGATTCAGCAATGAGGAACCGTATTGCAACTTGACTCTGCTTGTTATGCGGCGTTTGCGTTATAAAGGACCCCACACGTGAAAGTTTTGTCCCCCAATGGTCTAGACCATACCGTCCAGTGGTATACGGCATATATCTACACTACATAATACAATAGAAGGTGTATGAGACACCATCAATGTAGCTATAGTGTCTTAATCTACGTATTGTTTGTCTGACGGTGTCAAGGACACCATACACAAACAAATTATATATTGCGTGTACATAACAGTTGACACCATATATATATATAATTGCGTGTAGCTAACACCATATAAATTTTATGGTGTAGTCTACACCATACTATTATCGATATTACACTACCTATGTATACTATCTGAAAATACCATCAAAAACACCGTCGTGTCCAAGACACCATATAATTACTCTATTATAGCTGTCTGTGAAACTTGGTTACACGATAAAGTACCCAAATTGCTGTTGAAAAATAACAATTATAACGTCCGCAGGAGAGACAGGGTTAATTCTCGAGGTGACGGGGTAGCTCTGCTCATTAATAAGAAAATTAATTATTGTGCTATTTCACAAATGCCAAAAAATTCAATGAAATAGAAGTCATAGGCGTCGATCTTCACCTGGGCTGTTAGACCAAGAATGTGTGCATTTACAGGCCTCCTGACTCCAGCATGGAACACAATGTTTTAATTACAGAATATATTGAGCACATTACAAATGTTGCATGGCCAGTTGTCATTGTCGGTGACCTTAATCACTCTGATATTAACTGGTCGGAAAATTATGCACCACACCCAACAGAGGGTGCTATGCTATTTTACTGCACTGTTGAGAATGGGCCCCATCAGCTTGTTAATTTCCCTACTAGGGGGAAAATTTGTTAGACTTTAGTATTAACCACATCCCCATTAATTATTCAAAAGGTGGTGCAAGACGAACCCTTTGCGAATTCAGACCATATGTCAAATAACTTTCATATGTTATGTGGTTCTCGACAGTGTAATACAAAGCAAAAGCCCAGTCAATTTGACTTTAGAAAAGCGCAGTATAATTCTTTAAATAATTTTATTTCGAATGTAAACTGGAACCTACTTTTAAATTCTGTATTTTTTGTAAATGAAAAATGGATTGCTTTCTATAATATGTTATTGTGTGCTTGTGAACTCTTCGTTCCTAAGATAAAAATTATGAACGTAAACCTAACTAAGAAAGTTGATTATCCGCTTTACATTAAGCGTTTAATAAAGAAAAAAGGAAAATTTGGCAGCAAACTGGAAACTCGGATCATTACAAAAAAGCTAGCGCAAACCTATCGAAAGTTCTTGCTGCCTATCGTAGGAACCGTGAAAGAAATTTGTTAACTAATGGTGATAAAACAAACTTTTCAAATACGTAAGGAATCGCTGCTTCGCCAAATCAGGGATAAGTGCTCTTAATGACAAAGCTGTAAATTTAGTTGCTAACGACCCAGACAGAAGTAACATTCTTTGCGATGCTTTTAATAATGTGTTTATTAATGATGATGCTGCCTTACCTGCTTCAATGGTTTATGTTGTAAATCGAATTTGTCATGAATCCCTTTAACGACTCAGTCCGTTCATTATCATCTTAGTAGGCTTAAAAACAATCACAGGTATACACCTGACAGTTTCACGCAATATTTTCTAAAACAGCTTAAAGACTCAATATCATACCCACTTGCGCACATCTTTGAACAATCTTTTTCTTATAATATAGTACCGGAGACGTGGCTTTGTGCAACTGCAATTGGCGTATATAAGAAAGGCGACTCAAGCGATCCTCTTAACTACAGACCTATCTCGCTTACGTCAAACTGCAATAAACTCATTGAACGGATTATTAACTCGCATCTTGTTGAAAATATCAGAAAAAATATCACTTGCACGGGACAACGTGGCTTTCTCGCAAATCGATCCACATACACACAACTACTTGGGTGCTACGCAGACTGGTCAACAGCGATCGATGCTGGCAACTCAGTTGATGTTGTGTATATCGATTTCACGAAAGCCTTTGATACTGTTTCGCACTCTAAATTGCTTTACAAGATCCAGCTATACGGTATAACGGGACATTTGCTAGAATGGATTCAGTGTTTTGTGTCTAACAGAATATTTCGTGTTAAAGTGAACTATAGCCAGTCCGAACCATGCAAAGCTAGATCTGGCGTACCTCAGGGCAGTGTCTTAAGTCCAAGTTTGTTTCTTTTGTACATTAATGATATATGTTCGCATAAATCTGATGCTGTGTATTTTAAACTTTTTGCTCATGATGTTAAACTTTATTGTTCTATTCCTCGCCATAATTATACATCATTTGTAACAGAGCCTTAAATTATGTTGAGAATTGGGCTAAGAAATGGCAGATGACCATCTCTGCACCAAAATGCCAGAATTGTTACACATTGGATCAAGGAATCCAAATCATTTCTACACTGTGTGTCACAATGTTGTACCTGCTGTCCCATGGTGCAAAGACTTGAGAGTCATTGTCTCCAAAGATCTGAAATCTAACCCTAATTGCAGACTCATTGCAAAAAAGGCATTAAAAATGTGTAACATTTTATTACGCTGCTTTTTAAGTAATGATATTAATATTTTACTTCGTGCATATAACTGCTACGTCAAACCCATTCTTGAGTATGCAAGCTGTGTCTGGTCACCAGTTTATCTGTCTGACATTGACTTACTTGAAAGAGTCCAACGTTGTTGCACGCGCCGTATTTTTAGCCGCGCACAAAGAGGTGCTACTGACTACACAAATCGCTTGAAACAGTTGAACATTGAGCCACTTGAACTGAGGCGACTCAAAATAGATCTAGCAACGATGTTCAAATACGTTCAAGATCCTGTGGGAAACCCGGACTATGAGCTATTTATGTCTTCAACTGCAAAAACACGCGAGGTCACCCATTTAAATTGCGTAAACCAAAGTGCAGAACAAATTCACTAAGCCATACTTTTCTGGCTCGAAATATTAACGTTTGAAACAACCTGCCCGAATATGTGAACGGTATGCCTTTGATAGCTGCTTCAAGTCTCCAAGTATTCAAGGAACTTTTAAAGGAGATAGGTCTGGGCCAGTTTCTAAAATTTAGTAGAAACCTTTAAACAAATGTTTGTGAGTATGTCTACCCCCTCCCTTCCGTTTGTATTTCACTCAACCAAAATAATTTGTATCAATGTTTCCTTACCAAAATTGTTATATTTAACATGATTACACTATAAATTGTTTTGTGGACTAAACTTATTATATTATACTGAGGCAAATGTAAGAGGCGAGGTCTTACCCCCCTTTCTGCCCTTAAGTTATTCATTTCCTTATGTGAATTTTCTATTTTACTATAAACATGTTTGACAATGTTCCACGAACGCTAGTAAGCATGCTGTGCGAACGACGCTTAATGATTTCTCATTCTCGAGTCGTATGAACGCGTTTCAGAAGCAGAACATTGCAGTAAATGTAAAGTCTCGTATGTACCATAGGAACTAAATATAAAAATTTGAATTTGAATTGAATAATTGATGGTGGAAGAGACACTCTGGGTGGACAATACTTTCACATGGGGGGTCCTTCATAACGTACTTGCTGCATTAGTATGAGATTCAGCAGTGCCAAACCGTATTTCAACTTGACCTTGTTATATACTACTCGTTTCAAAATCCGCAGAACTATTTAAAATGTGTAATAATAGTTTGTGTTGCCGGTACAATATTTGCGCAAGAAGCGCCGCAAAATGCGCCCACTACAACTATGGTAGGTCGTTTTGATTTTGGTTGCAATAAATGTTTGTGTTTGGACGTTAAAAATTCGCTCGGTCAGTAAGCAAAAAAGGTCTGAGATGATTTTATTCGAACCCGTGAACGGGATTCGAGAGTATGTTGTCGCACTTATATCTCTACACCAACTGCATAGAGAATGCAGAGAGATCAGTGGAATTATTTTACTGCTAGTACCGGTCTTAATGCTATGCGAACGTTACAAGCATAACGTTGCAACGGTCGTTAACATAAGTTTCAAGTGGTGGAAAACGTGTTTGTGACCTTGCTAGTGCGTATAAATTCGACTGTCATTGACTAATTTATCTTTGCTACAATTGGCATTTCATATAATATGTTTGTATTTAAAGTATTTTGCATTTTTCGCTACATGTGTTGGTTGGGTGTGTTCATTTTACTACCAACGATCATCAAAAGAGTTAATAACCGCATCATTAGCATTTCAACTGGATGCATTGGGTTTAACTTGCTAATTTATCTACTTGCAGTTATGGTGCATAAACTTCCCGACTTGACTAATATGTTTAATAACTTTAGTTGCAAGCGCACATTAATCATTTATTTCAATTGAAGTAAAGAAACAATAACAAGCATATATACTGTAGCATAAATATACACACCATAAAACAACCACTGAATAACTGAGGCAACCGCCTCAAACAGTTAGAAAACTTGAATGAAGTTGATCACTCCAACAGTGCTAAACACAATGTAACTGATAGCGCGTGGGTGGAACAATAGCTAGCAAAAGCTATTTTGAATATTCAAGAACGCTACATGACCCCCGGGGTTTAGTGCGGAGCACCCTACTACCATACCAGACTCAGTTTCAAGCGCTGTAGCTTCATCTCTAATCACCGCCCCATTAACCGAATTATTGCATGAACGAAAACTAACGCGTTTTTTAAGACAGTTATCAGAAATATTGCATGAAACTGTTTATTCGAAATTAAGTTCATCTGATTCAATCTTAGCTTCTGCCAAACGAAAAGCTGAACGTAAAGCTTTTAGTCGCGTTTGTGAATTAAAGGTAAACATAAAAACAGCTGCCATAGGCACAAAAGCATACTTTTTCGTATAAAAAAATTGATTCGATATTTTGGCTGTGCTCGCATCAGTCATCGAAGCACAATTCGGGCCGTTGTTTTTGCGACAACTTTGGTGTTTTTCGTTATGGCTGTCGATCTTCTTGTCGTTTGGTTACAGCGATGTCGAGCATGACGAAAGCTCAAAAGCGATAAAGTACGAGCCCAATTCAAACAACCCTGGATCGACCCAAAAGAAAGAAGCCGAACCTATAGAGTAAATTTGAATTTATGTGTCATTTTGTTTTTTATGTCTATTCGTGCTTCATCGCAGCTGTCGAGTCTTGGACTGAAAGCTCCAGTGCACAGTGTAACGCGGTTGCAAATGTTTTTTCTTTCCAGCCGTTTAAGTGAAACATATGCTTCTGTTTTGCTGCAGGCTCGTAAGTTTAAGCGGGTCAAGTTTGAGATTCTTAATTTAGGACGACTAGGGGCGACACACGCGTCAGCTTTGCGTCTTTTACTCATCGTTGCGGGGGATATAGAAACAAATCCTGGCCCCGTTGTACAGAATAGAAACGATGTTACTCCCCCACCTGTTGTGTCTGGTCCGTTTTTTAGGTATAAGAAGAGCACATTCCAGGCCCATGCTTGTCAAATTTCGTCATCAGCTGAAGTGCAAATTGTGTTGCAAAAATTAGTTGCGTCGAACGGAAAGGTCGCCGCTGCCACACACAATATCTATGCTTATCGAGTTCGTGATGGAGCTATGTTAGATACTCATTACCGCGACGACGGTGAATTTGGAGCCGGTCGTCGTCTACTAAATGCCATTGAATTGGCAGGAGCAGTGAATGTAGTAGTTATTGTGTCTCGGTGGTACGGTAGTGTGCATCTTGGGGCTCGCAGATTTCGCATTATTTGCTATATGGCACGAAATATTTTAAATTCTGTTCAAAACCCTGGTTTGAATATTTTGCCCACTGTACGTAAAATGCACAGTAGTCTAAGGGATAACAGGGATCCGGATGAATTTGCGACAACTACGATACGAAAAGGTAAGAAACCCCCTGAGGAGATAAGGACGAGACCAGTAGCGGAGGTACCAGTTCTAAGGAGATCGATACGGGTAAATACCGAGTATACCACTGCTGGTACATATGGTAATAGAAGCATAGTCAAATCGCCGCCTTCTAATCGGCCGCGTATGTTGACGTCAAAGAGACAGCATGGAGAGTTGCGAACAGTGAATCAATTAAATGTTGAAGTAAAGCCAATACATTTTTCACTCAATATTCGCTTCTATGTTTTGTTATTTGTTTTTTCTTTATTATTGTTTCTTCATTTTCAGGTGAGTAATTCAGCTACAGTAGTTAGCGAGCAGGCATATATTGTGTTTTTGATAATAGTCTTTCTTCGAGCAACTTGAATATTAGTTTACGTCATGCAACTCAGCTACGTATTTTGTTACTCGTCGCTGGAATAGAGCCTAATCCAGGCCCAGGAAATAATGATTCACTAGCTTCAGCAACAGTTGGCCAGGAGGGGCAAATGCGATCAGCAAAATTTGAGCTATCCCAGCTGTATACCGACTTTAGCAAGGATTGTCTTGCCAAAGCACTGCAGTCCTTGTGTGAGGATGATTTAGACTTTCAGATTCCAGCTACTAAGCGACTGATTGCGGATGCGTTGTCGCGATTCCCACTGGGCGCTGTTAAGTTAGCTATTCACTATTCTTCGAAGTCACCTCAGCGTGTAGTGGCAGGTCCGCAGTCAGTGGAGGGTGCGCGGCTACCGAGACTTCCAGAGTTTTACGGGCGTGATGCAAACGTTTGGTTTGCTCAGATTGAGCCGCTTTTAGATGGTTTGTCGGATACTTTGAAACGCAATGCTTTACTTAACGCTTTGCCAACCAATATCTTGATTGATAGTGGTGCCACGGCTACTGATGGTTTCGATTCCATTAAAAAGTGTGTACTTAAATTTTCCGGTCAGAGCCAGGAGATGCAGTTGCGGGAGTTGCTCAGTAAACAAACGCTGGCAGATCGGAAACCTTCTGTTGCTCTACGACATCTGCAACGAAAAGCGCCAGACAATCCTGAGCTTGTAAAGCTCCGCTTCATGGAGATTTTGCCGGAGAGAGTTCGCATTGTTTTAACTGTGATGGAAGATAGTCCCATTGACAAGCTAGCAGATTTAGCTGACAAGATTATAGAACAGATTCCAGATGAGTCTATTTCAGCAGCAGTTGCGCAACAATCACCGTCAAGCGGCCAGCTTCATGAAGCAATTGCTCAACTAACAGCGCAGGTCAGTTCCCTGGTTCAGTTTAATCGTTCACGTCCCTTGGTTAGAGGAAGACAGACAAATGATCGGGAGCGCTACAAGCAGAAAAGCAGTTTTTATAGCAGTCGGTCTGCTTCACGTCCTCGATGGCAACGCAATAGGCAGCTTTGCTATTACCATGAAAATTTTGGCCCTCGGGCGAAAAAGTGCAGACAGCCATGTGATTGGATAGTGAAGTCTTCGGGAAACGTGCGTTCTCCGGTTCCAGAGCGACGGGAACCGGAGTGCACACCATAAGCGTCGCGATCCCGGAAATAGGTAACATACTGGCTGACACGGGTAGTGTCAAGAGCTTTCTTCCAAGAAGTTTTGCGCGCGAGGCACCGCTTAGGAACGGAGGTCAACATTTTTATGCTGCAAACGGTACACATGTTGCTACCTACGGCACTCGATCAGTGAGTTTTCGTATTCCGGCGTTAAATAACCGCCAATTTTCGTGGAAATTCATAGTAGCCGATGTGTCGCAACCCATTCTCGGCTTTGATTTTTTAAGTGAGTATGGCCTGCAAGTTGATTGCCGCAATCGTTGCCTGGTCACGTCTAATTCTAACGAACGTGCCGTGTCCTCGGTGAGATGCCCGGGGCCCAATAAAGTTGCGTCCATTGCAAATTATTCTAGCGTTTCAATGCTATCTCTTTCTTTCAAGTCGGAGCTTAAAAAAATGTTAGCCGAGTTTTCAGTGTTGTTTAAAAAGCTCTCTGCAACGGACGAGGTTAAGCATTCCACTGTTCATCGCATCTTGACGACGGGCCCACCTGTTTTTGCGAGGCCTAGGAGGTTGTTTGGTCAAAAGTTTGAGATAGCCAAGTCCTGTTACAATACACTTGAGCAACAGGGGGTAGTTTTCCGTGGGGAGTCTTCTTGGGCCTCTCCACTTCACATGGCTGCGAAGTCCGACAGCGTACTTCCTTGGCGTCCGTGTGGTGAATATCGCATGCTTAACAGGATTACGATTCCCCATCGGTACCCCATGCCTAATATTGGGGATTTAACAAATCGGTTAGGAGGGTGTCAAATTTTCTCAAAAATTGATTTGGTATCAGCGTATCATCAAATCCCCGTGGCTGACGTTGACCAGGCAAAAACGGCAATTACGACGCCGTTCGGTCTTTTCATATATAGGCGTATGCCATTCGGTCTGCGTAACGCGGCGCAGACTTTTCAGCGCATGATGGATACCGTTTTATATGACTGTCCATTTGCTTTAGCATATTTAGACGATGTGCTAATAGCAAGCAAAGATGTTTCCCAGCATCTTAGGCATTTGCACCATGTTTTTACTCGATTACAACAGAACGGTCTCCGTCTAAAGAAGGAGAAGTGTGAGTTTATGGTATCCAGCACTAAATTTATTGGGGTAGAAGTGACGCCCAACGGGTTTCGTCCCCGAGCGGACAGAGTGGATGCAATTGATGCATTTGAGAAACCCACCACAGTTAAAGGTTTGCGCAGGTTTATTGGTATGGCGGCCTTTTATCATCGCTTTATACCGATGTTTTCTGACATAGCAGCTCCGCTCACTGATTTAACGAAGAATGTTGAAAAAAATTCCAATTTACTTTTACTTTGGAGTGAACAAGCTAATCAAGCTTTCGTTAAGCTCAAAGCGGCATTGCAAGCTAGCATAACTTTGAACTTCCCGATTCCAAGTGCTGAGCTGGAACTTACTACGGATGCTTCGAATGTGGCGATTGGAGCTGTGTTGAATCAAGTGGTTAAGGGACGGCGTCAACCGCTGTCATTTTATTCACGTAAGTTAACAAATAGTGAAAGGAAAAAATTTACGTTTGACCGTGAATTACTAGCTATTTATGCTTCTCTCAGGCATTTTAATTGGTTATTGGGCACTGAATTCACGGTACAGACAGACCACAGGCCACTTGTCCATGCGCTAGGAATGAAGAATGCTACACCGCAACAATCTAGGTGGCTTTCTTTTATTTCTGAACACAACTGTATCATTAAACATGTTTCAGGTGCAGATAACATTGTAGCTGATGCTTTATCACCTCTCAGTGTTCTGCTGTTGTTTCCACGTGCGACGAAGCAATAGCTGATGCTCAAGCGCAGGACACTGCTCTCCAGCGTTTTTTTAAATAAACAACTTTACCTTTATCGACATTATTAGTTAATGGAAAGCCACTCGTTTGTGATAGCAGCAGTAAAGGTAACAGAAGGTATTTGCCACAACTTATACGTAAACAAGTTTTTCAGGAGCATCATAATATTTGCCATCCAGGCCCAAAGGCAACATTGCGTTTGGTGGCAGAGCGTTTCACATGGCCGGGCATGAATAAAGACGTTAAGTTGTGGAGTATGGCTTGTCAACAATGTCAGAAAAGCAAAGTGGGGCGACATACCCAAAGTCCCGTGGGTACAATACCAACGTCCTCACGGTTAGACACCGTACATATAGACCTTGTTGGTCCTTTGCCTTGCTCAAATGGGTATTCTTATTTAGTCACTGTCATTGACAGGTTTACCAAATGGCCTGAGGTCATCCCCGTTTCTGACATGTCAACGTACACTGTAGTAGACGCGTTCATTAAGACATGGGTGAGCCGTTTCGGTGTACCCAGAATTATTATTTCAGATCGGGGGTCTCAATTCGAATCGGCGCTTTGGTCCGAGTTGATGCGCCAACTGGGTATAACGAGAAAACGGACGACCGCATACCATCCGATGTGCAACGGTGCGATAGAGCGGTTCCACCGAACACTCAAGTCTGCCCTGCGCGCGCGTTGTAATTCTACAAACTGGTCTAAACATCTTCCTTTAGTACTTTTAGGTTTGCGGTGCGCAATCGATAACAATGGGGTTTCGCCAGCTCATGTATTGTATGGCAAATCACTAGACTTGCCAAGCACTTTTTTTTGTCCGAGGCTCCACAGTTTTCTTATTTTTCCGGTGATTTTCTTGATCCGTTTTTGCTGGTGTTCATAAGTTTACAGCGCCGAAACGAGTGCACAATGTTCCGTATTACATCCCGTGCGAGTTGCGTACAGCCCGCTATGTTTGGCTAAGGGTGGAGGCGCCTGGCAATGCGCTCAAACCGCGATTCACTGGCCCCTATGAGGTGATTTAACGTAACGACAAAACGGTGGTTATCAACAAAGGAAGAGTAACCGCACGTGTTTCAATCAATCGGTTGAAACCCGCATTTTTCGAAAACGGTGATGATAAAGTTTTTTACAAAGCGGCTAATCGCGATAAGAAGAGTTGTTTACGGAGCAAAATCAAAAATTATGTGACATTTGACCCAGGTAGTCTACCTGAGGGTAAAGTTGTACTAGCTAAGTATTGTAATTTTCCGGCGTGGCCGGCAATTGTTATAAGTCCAATGAAAACGCCGCTTCAATATATTAAGCGAAACGAAAATTCAGTTGCTGTACAGTTTTTTTATACGAAAAAGTATGCTTTTGTGCCTATGGCAGCTGTTTTTATGTTTACCTTTAATTCACAAACGCGACTAAAAACTTTACGTTCAGCTTTTCGTTTGGCAGAAGCTAAGATTGAATCAGATGAACTTAATTTCGAACAAACAGTTTCATGCAATATTTCTGATAACTGTCTTAAAAAACGCGTTAGTTTTCGTTCATGCAATAATTCGGTTAATGGGGCGGTGATTAGAGATGAAGCTACAGCGTTTGAAACTGAGTCTGGTATGGTAGTAGGGTGCTCCGCACTAAAAGCCGGGGGTCATGTAGCGTTCTTGAATATTCAAAATAGCCTTTGCTAGCTATTGTTCCACCCACGCGCTGTCAGTTACATTGTGTTTAGCACTGTTGGAGTGATCAACTTCATTCAAGTTTTCTAACTGTGTTGAGGCGGTTGCCTCAGTTATTCAGTGGTTGTTTTATGGTGTGTATATTTATGCTACAGTATATATGCTTGTTATTGTTTCTTTACTTCAATTGGAATAAATGATTGATGTGCGCTTGCAACTAAAGTTATTAAACATATTAGTCAAATCAGGAAGTTGATGTACCTTAACTGCAAGTAGATAAATTAGCAAGTTAAACCCAATGCATCCAGTTGAAACGCTAATGATGCGGTTATTAACTCTTTTGATGATCGTTGGTAGTAAAATGAACACACCCAACAACGACACTGCTCAGAACAGGGCTAATCATAAGATGCGTTAAGGACACTCCACTATTTACTTTCCGGATACTCTTGTCCTACAGCCCATACATAGATTCGGAAACATGTTCGACGGCATTACCCACCTATCAACACGACTGACCGGACGGGAAGCTGAACAGGGGGCGGAGTAGAATGATTCCTTATATCTAGACCGTGGGAACGCGGTCGAGGTGTTGGACGACATGTTGCGTCCTTATGAGCAACCTTCGAAACGGCCCTCCAGTCGACTAATTTCTATTCAAGCTGGATGTCGGGTCGATGGTGAGGCGAGTCCCTTTTTGGACGGACCGCACCTATCCAAAGGCTAAGTCAGCCTCGTTTCCTACCTATCGGGGTCGTTTGTACTACTCGGGCCCTGGGCGATCGGCCTGGGACGCGTTTGCGTCCTTTGTTTCGTTCTTCGGTTGTTTGTCTTTTGCCTCTCCCTAACCGTGCTTTTCCTATTACACTGCAGTGTTGCAGTGTCTCAACTGCACTGTACTGCAGTTGAGTTATCATCGACATAATAGTCGATGTTCCTATACCTGTGTGGCTGAGTGGTTAAGACTAAAGATTCTGCAGCGGACTTAAATTCTCCGTGCAGGATCAACTCACAGTATGGGAAATATGCAACTGGCTGATACTGAAACTACAGGAAAAGTGAAACTGAGCATACATAGTACATAGCCTAACGGGCACTCATGATAAATAGTGAAACCTGGCTAAACTCAGCGATCGACTCGCTCCAACAAGAAAAAGGGTATTGCACTCGCCCGGTTTGGGGCCAAAATGGCCCGGGCGAGGAGGTAAGTTTTTCTTTATAATTTTAGAAAGTCCTAAAATTTTGTTTGAAGGCGGGGACACAATGTGTTTCTCCCGCACTGGCGGTGTCTAGTGAGGGCTCAAGGGCAAGCTTAAATTCTATCACTTTTGGACGATAGTCTCGAGAGCAGACCATTGCGTAGTGCAATGGCGAACACGGGTAAATTTATTTGTTTTGATCACGTTCTTATTTAGGTCCAAAAACAGGTGTATTACTGCAAAACGATGCACCATCGTCCCAGGTCAATGTCGGCGGAATTTTTCTCAGCTGGGGGCGTGTTCCCCCAGCTCATTTTGATCACACGGGGGCAAGAGGATACCTAAAGGTATTCCGGTCAGTCGTCCTAACGAGATTGGCGTACAAATAAGATGCCTACGACTATTTACTTTAGAATCAGATTCAAACAGCTATGCCGAGACGATTCCTAGACAACACTCCGTGAAAACAGCAAACACCTTAAGCTCAAGTGGTTGTGCCTAGAATTTGATCTGTCTTTTGTAGTCCCAAATTTCCCTAACTCAAAGAACACGACGAAATTTTAAGGGTTTCCTAAAACCCGACGGAGGCTGGTCCTCCGTTCCTAATCTGCGTATATGCCCAAGCTCAAACACGGCATGAGCATTGAACGTTCAACGAAGCTGCAAATTTGGAATCCATAATAGCAAAACCATTGAACAAGTCCTTATTTCGTGGTATGCACGTTGAAGAAATTTTACCGTGGTCGGCTCAGGAAAATTCGTTGACCCTAACTCGAAAGAAGCACGTCATGTAAAGTCTGGACGTGAAGGGTCCATTTTTGTTGTGCCTTACCTAAGACCACGGGGAACCAGCAAGACTTCGACCTTTTTCCCGTCTTCACAACGCTCTGTGCGGGTGTACTGAAAATCGCCTAATGCCTTCTGTAACGGAACTCGGTATGAAAGGTTGATTCCAGTTGAAGTCGTGTGTAGCATTTCCGTAGGGTAGGGAGGATCAGGACCCGAATACGAATAATTCTACTTGCGAGCAATGGCCACGCTACATTCTGAAGGTGCCTAGACGAACGGTCTGTTACTCTTCACACAGCAGGGAAACTAAACCCCTGCAATCACTAGACCTTCATGCAGGGCCGCCACTAGGATGTCCGAGGCCCCCTCAGCAGGCTGCGAGGCCCCCCCTCAGCAGGCTGCGAGCCCCCCCCCCCAGCAGGCTGCGAGGCCCCCCAGCAGGCTGCGAGGCCCCTATCACATTTCTTAACTAATGTAATCGTTTTCCAATACACTTACCTTAAGACATTATACTCTAAAAATTTGCAAAGACCGTGTACCCTTAAATTTGAGAGCTGTTCCTTAAATTAAGATAGTATGCATAGTCATAATTTTATAAACAGTCTTTGCAATATTTTAAAAGCATCCTTATAGCCTGCTCCTTTGTACGTTTGCGCTTTGAAGCACCACTTTCGAATACCATAATTTCATTTCACAAACACATATTTCATATATCAAAATTTAATATTATTATGCCTAAATTATAACAAAATTACTAATACTAATATTTATTTTAACCGTCAAGACTTATCACGTAGATAACACCGGAATATAACCAGGGGCCTCAAGGCCTCTACTAGTTTATTTCACACCAAATGCTATACATTAGTTGCATAGACGCTGACCTAAATAAATTTTCGTGTATGTCCGTAAAACAGGCGCCCAGTAAAAATACTAACTTTGAACCACGGAACGGTTAAAATCATACTCACGATTAGGCTTCTAAACTCTGAGGTTACCTTTGTATATCGTGTACATTTACTTTGCGAAAGGTGCTTGAGGTTGTGCTGCGGCTCCCAACTTTTTCAACTTTTCACCCAGAGGCCATGAGATGAGGCCCCTGTAAGGCGCGAGGCCCCTGCAAGGGGCGAGGCCCCCCCTAGGAGGGGTAGGGGGGGTGCTAACGGCGGCTCTGCCTTCATGTACTTACGAGTGTCGATCCTTGGGGCAGCACCAGCTGAACCCCCTTCGCGAGGCATACACCTTCGCGGAGCCTCCCTGGTCCATCGAGTCCATTCGAGGCGAAAAGCGAAAAAGAAAAAGCAAACACAGAGCCGAATCAAACCATAGATAACATGAAAACAATGCGCCGGAGCCGGTCAGTAAAGTCGACCGAACACCGCGCTGTCGAAGTCGAACTGATGTAGCGATTGTCTCTACGTATTACAGGCGAAGTTCTGGCGTTGTCCGGAGCGGTTTTAGAAGTCCCCTCACATTTCCCCAACGTGTTCTACCCGTCTATTGTGGTTATGTTCCGGATCACGGCACCATAGACGGTGGCGGGCCTTCGAGTTAACCCGGCATCCGTCGTCCCTCATGCTTGCGAAGGCTACCAAAAGTGTGATTTCCGCTTATTTTGTCTTGTTGTTTTCCGTAACCATTGCTCAGTATATTGCTAAAACCAAGTAAATTTAATATTTTTGATTTCGGTCTTAACAAACTTGCTTTCTTGAACGTGCAGTCGGGGGCGGTCCCGGACGGTCATCACCGTCACATTTTTTAACGCGTAGCGCCGGCTGGTTATGGTTCCAGCGTGATGCTTACTCTCTGCCGGCGTGGGGCGTAGTGTCCAGTATCCTAAATCGGCTTCATCAACCTGATTTCGTTATTCCGTTCAGCGTACTAAACACAACACTCGTCCCGATGGTCAATTTCGGCAATTAATACAAACAGTATTAAACATTTTTGTACAAAAGGTATACGATATTTTATACAAACGGTATACGATATTTTTTTATACCAACGGTATACGATATTTTTATACAAACGGTATACGATATTTTTTATACAAACGGTATACGATATTTTTATACAAACGGTATACGATATTTTTATACAAAACAGTTTATGACATTTTTTATACAAACAGCCATGTGCCAACGCTTCCCGCTACGATTTTGAGTACGAAGGTCCTGAAATGCTCGTGACAGGGCCGAAGCGGCCCTGTTACAATAATCCGTTAGTGTCACAGTTGACACTCAATGGGCAATGACAGAGTGTCACAGCGGACAATTTAATTTATCAAATGTAGTCGAAAGTGACTATATGAAAATGTAGGTCTATAAGTATCACGCGGGACTCCGTTTTGCTCAAATTCAAATTAAACGGGCTTTAATACGGCCACTCTCGACTACAGGGGATAAATTAAATTGTCTGCTGTGACACTCTGTCATTGCCTATTGAGTGTCAACTGTGACACTAATGCACTAATGGATTAATGGCTATAATTGCGGCTGACTGTGGGACAATGGTGTGACACGTTGCAGACACGTTATCTTGAATGTCTCATTATAATTTAACTATTTTTCGCATTGCGCTGATTTTAAAGATCCAGGGAGCGACGTGGATCCCTCTTTCCCCCATGCTGCATGGAAGGAGAAGTCTCAATCGAAATCCTGGAAACAATGAAAAGAACCAACAAAGAAAACTAAAACTTGCGGGAAAACCAAAAACCTATAAATTTGGAAATGAAAGATTGTAGCAGGAGGACAACCGCTATGCTCAAAAGCCTGACCGGCTGGTCCGGATGATGCATTGGAGAACCGCCCTATATGCCTTCTGCCTACCTACCAAATTTTTGTTCGTTTGGTAGCCGATAAGTCGCTAAATTTATGAATTCGACTCGCTAAATATGTTCATATACACAATACACAAATCCTTATAAAATAGAATTCAGTGCCACGCAGTGCCGATAAAATTCAGAAAACGTTCGCCGCTTGGCAGCCAAATAAAACATTAAACAAAATGTGCCACTCTGCTGACCAACAAAGATAATATAATACTAACGCCATATGTGTAGTGGACAGTGACAGCGATATGCCACGAGGCACGTAAACAAAATATGCTGAAAGTGTTGCTGGTCGGGAGGCAAACTTTTCGACAACCAAATATCTCAGGGTCAGCGCGAGGATAAAAAAGTGAAAATTTGGTTGGTTGCGTTTTTGGGAGATTGGAAACACGCAGCCAACCGGGAGCGGTGTCAGTCTTTCACTCTGGCTGGTCTCCTGCTCTAAAATACATTTCGATATCCGTTGGGTAGTTAGCGCTCTATAGGCCGTTTTAAGTGTCAAAAATGAGAGTTTTTGTGTAACAATAGGGTTATTATGGTACTTCACCCAACCTCGGGGGTCGCGTGGTCCTGGACACGATTTCAACGAATAACTGGGAACCACTAATGGTATGGACCCTAAAACGTTGGGGGTTTAGCATTCTTGGTATCGGACAGAAAATTGGGGTTTGTACGCCTGAAGAGTTGGATCCAGGTAAATATTGTTGAGTCTTTGGTAGACCTGATGGCGTTTTTCGGATAGGGTCCGTATTGAATAATTTATATCACCCACTGTCCCTGGGGATAGGTTAAACCCGAAAATTTTGAAGCGACAATGAGCTCATTTACTTGAGTAGATGAAACATTATTGGGTTTTGTTAAGGGTATCGCTGCGACTGCTCCAGGATGGAAGCGACTATTATGCATCATTTACCTTAAGATGTGTGCAGCAGGGCCTAATTCTGTCCCAGTCTGTCGCGGGTCTAAAGCCATGATTGGCTAGCCGCGATCAGCCAGTGTGACATTTTTTGGGCCGAGCCAGACCCTACAAATATATTTAGCTAATAGTAAAGCGAGGCTGATTAATTGTCACAAGGGTTCTAAAAGTCAGAAAAATATGACGACAATGGAAAATCGTGAAAAAATGAAATTGGTGATATTTACGAAAAATGAAATTGGTGATATTTACGGTCATATATTCGTAAAATATCTTTCCAGTTACAGCAGCATAAAAGTTTTATGCATAAAAGAGCGTGTTTTACATAGCAACTAGATTGGCTTGTAAACGGCGCTTAAACAAAAATTTTGAAAACAGTGATATTTACGTATTTATTTTACCTGCATTTATGGGTCTTGCGTTAATTACTATTAATCTTGCCTTTTTTTGGGCCTACAGCGAAATATTTTTCCTGTAATATAATTTGAATGTAATAAATATTTTTTCAGTAGTCCGTCGCGGCTATCAAACCCTGAGACATAACAGTCGGATTGTGCAAACATGCTAGCACAGCTTAGCTATTTATTTTATTTATGAAGGGCAGGATGTGGCTGTGCTTTTTTGCCAAGAGCTCTGTGACAGAATCCGGCCCTAGGTGCACACATCTTAAGGTAAATGATGCATTACTTCGTTATGTCTGAAATTTTATACGTGTATAAAACAAATAAACAATGATTGGTATTACGATGTTATTGCACTATATCACGACTGATATGCACTGGAATTGGGACAGCCGAGAGGCTAATTCTACGCAAAACGAGGCCTAAAGTCTTTGGTTAAATATACCAATCCGGTGTCTCGGGCACAATTCAAGCAGGTATCAGTTAACGACACGCAAACTATTTATGTGTATTTACGCTTTAGGGTTTTACTTCTATCCTAAACATTTCAACATAATGTACACCGATTTACCAGCTTAACCAGATTTAGCACTTGGTTGGCACTACACCCAGGCCAAAGTAGATAACCCCGATTGTCATTTTGGTTTCAGTTTAGATTTTATTTGTTCTAATTCTTGGTCGTGTTACAATATATAGTGTGCCAGGTCACGGTTCATGAGCCCGCGGGTATCTCTTGGAGGTTTTTCGAAGTTCGAATGTATCTAGGAGGTTCCAAAAAGTTGGGCTGGTACGCATGATATAAACGAGTGCAACTGTGTTTCGGTTGCCGTCCTTTCAACAGTGCTGGTAGACAGGAAACAGCGTACTCTGATGTTTTATTTCTTAGGTACCCATAAGGGTGTGTGGACAGTAGGTTGATACCAAAGATCAGAACCCCTAAACCATGTTTGCCTGCGCTGAGGTTCCACCCCGCTTCGGGGAACGAATACATATTTGAGCAGCTGTGCAGCGCAAAAAATCAAAATTTGGCAGCAGTCCAACGTGGAAATTCAAATTTCGGTAGGAAGAGCACTGCAACAGCACAGAGGTTTCGACGTGTTCCGTTACAATACGTAGTGAGCGCGAACTGTATGATGTCAGACACAGATGTAGAATTTCCGTCGGCTTAGGAATGGTAGACTATCGGCGGCGCGTCTTCGCGGAGGAGGTCATCATGGAAGTAGATCTCTCCAGCCATTCCCCACTCCCGCCGCCGATATTTATGCCAATTTCATCAAATTATTGGCAATTTTACCCCAATATTTGCGCTTTTATCGTCTTTTGCCAATGTAGCCAAGATATTTCCCCGCGCTTTTGGCACGCGCAGGGGGTTAGACGGAAGTAGGTGCCGCTGGTGCTGGCCCTTCAGGAGGAGAGAATATAACTTAAGGTGTGAACGCTTAGCAGGTAATCCTCCTATCTAACCCCATGGTATTATATGTAGTTTGTAATTATTTATCAACCCTTTACCTCTTGTCTGAGTTTACATATTGGCTGTTGTTGTCAAAACTGTTGCCGGCGCGATGAAGCGAAGCTAAGGCATACGCGTTAGACTTGAGGTCGCTAACCACTGAACTGTGACGATGCGGTTGCTCGGCTTCTGAAGGTTACTCACAACGCTAGGGAATACAACACGCAGTCAAACGCTCAATCTGCAAAGAACTGAGTCGATACTAGCTATTGAATTAAGTTGCTCCAGAGCAATTACATGTTGTAAAGGGAACACTATGGCTGCTCGTTGATAAAACCTGTATGTGCGGTTGTTGCATATTTTTGCAAAGTTGAAGATATTAAAACGAAGATGTGGTGCGGGTATAGGAATCATCACTGTTTACATGTTCATAAGGGTTTGGGGTAGCTACCGCCCCTGAGGTGTCGTACTTCTCTCCCCTCGGCGCGTAGAGATGAACCCCTTGCCATCGTTCCAACACCATGAGACGGCAACCAGAGTGGGGCGACGCTGAATGCGCCTTTTCGGTATCATCATCCGCCGCCACGAAGCACGAAGGTTGGCGCACCCCCAAGGCACTTGCTGCCCTCGGAATGTCGAATATTGAGTCTGTATGTGATGATACAATATATCAGCTGCGCATACAGCAATATAAAGAATAATGATAAAGTTAACGTACCGAAAGTATCGGTTCTTAAATTCTCAATTTCAATTCAGTCAAACAGTGGGCCAAGGTATAACGGATGGTATATAGAGGCGTAAAGTTTAATGCATGCCATGCCGTTCTCGATATATTAACCTGTAGCCTAAGCTTCGCTTCATATATAACAGAATACTAAGTCTAAGCCTCAGCAGGGGGCTGCTATCCCGCGAACCCTCGCACTAAGCTGTTCTATTTGTAGAGATATAACATAACATCCTTAAGGTTACCTGAGCCGCATGAATGATCATGAAAGAAAGGTAAATTCATTTATCCTAGAAAATATAATATAATTACTGTAACTACTTTGCTAATCAACAGATAATTTTGCATCGAAATTATACTAAACGAAACTTATTTAGAGTGATATCGTTTGTCGGGGATTTAGCAGGCTACCAAAGCTCCCAGGATTTCAAATCCCATAAAATTTAGTTCAAAATTCTATTTCCTTATTATAAGGTACTCCAACCAAACCCAAATCCAAAATTTTAATTGTTCTACTTACCTGATTGGCATATTTTCTTTTTGTTTCGTTTGTTTAGCTAAGCTATGCTTAACGGATTTTGTTTTGAGATTTGATCACTTGTGTTTTAACGTCGGAGGAGTTAGTCAGATGTTGTTGTCAGTGTGTTATGTTTTTATTTTAATATTCTTAGTTTTTATGCATCGGTTACTTAGCTAACCGAGTGTGTTGGCATATCGTGTCGTCAGCGACGGTTTAGTGTCTGCTTAGTGTTAAGGGTCTACCAGACTAGCATAGGGGTTTCCGGTCCAAACCCTCCCCAAAACCCCAAAAATTCCTGAAAACCCCGGGTTGGTCACCAATTCACGTATTATATCACTCCCTCTTGGTTTCTTTTTCTTTTGTTTCCTTCTTTTCTGTTCTTTTCGATTTTTTAAATACTAATATGCATAATTAGCATTTGGTTTTCGTTTTAGCTCACATACGTTAGTTTCGTTTCTTTTACTTTTGTTCAGTTCCGAGCAAGTTCTTGCCGAGTTAGGTGACACGCCTACGTGCCGCAGTCTACTTGCTTCTATATATTACGAGTTTTGAATGCAAGGTGTTCCGACTTTCAGCCATATTGGGTTTTGTTTAATAAGTTACTTATTATTGATTGACATGTTGTTCCGGCTACTTAGCTAATAAGTCGTGCTGCGTTTGAAATTTTAAACCCTGGTTAGCGAGATTTCTGATTTTTGCGTATTTTCTTCGATGTTTTATGGTTTTCTTTTGGTTTCATGCATCTCGATGGAGCTGTGAGTGAATATCTGCATAGATCCCAGATTCAGTGAAATAGCATCGGGCTTAGCGAACGCGAGTCTCAAGTCGTATAAAAATTAACGTTGAGTCAAACATACGCTTCACAAATAGCTACTTAGTAAGTTAATAATTTATTTTACTCCTATTAATTTTTTCCAAATAAAATTTGAGAGAGCACGGACGTAACCTAATCATAACCAAGCATTAATTATAAAACTCGCCTAGCTAGCCGTCCGGAAGCGGGAACGTTAACATAAGGAAGTACTAGTGTGAACCTAAGACCCTAGGTTAAGGCAATCAAATACACGTACGGGTCCAGCCGTCCGGAAGGCTACGTACGAACCTCACAAGAGGAAAACATAAGGAACTATTAGTGTAAAAGGAAGAGTTTAAGGTACTTAAATAAACGTACGGGTCTAGCCGTCCGGAAGGCTTAGTACAAAACTCACAAGAGGAATTAATTAATATGTAACCTAATCTCAAGTACCAGATAACTTACTTAGAATAATAGTGCGCTCTCCGAGTTTGAGAGAAAACAAATAAAGTGCAACGAGACAGTGTCTAAGCCAAATCATAACGGGTTTTCAACAACTGGGTATCTGAAATATTCGGAGTCAACGAGGCATAAGTGGCAAAATTAATTGTGCCAGAGGTTGCTAAACATTTACAAACCATAAGACATAGGTGGCTCAATAGTAGTGCAACCAGAACCTAACTGGTGTATAAATAATCATTGCGTATTATACTAATTTCGAATAAAATTCTAATATTGGCTTTGTTGTTCTATTTTGGAACCGAATAGCGAGAAAATCGAATAGATACGCTGCAACGCCATAAGAAATAAAGTACTCCAAAAATAAGTAACGCGCGCCAAGGTGGCTCAATAGTACGTAGTGCAACCAGAACCGAACTGATGTATAAATAATCATTGCGTATTATATTAATTTCGAATAAAATTCTAATATTGGCTTCGTTGTTCTATTTTGGAACCGAATAGCGAGCAAATCGACTAGACACGCTGCATCGCCATAAGAAATAAAGTACGCCAAAAATAAGTAACGCGCGCCAAGGACAGAACAAGGAGCTATCCCCACCGGCATACTACTGGCCACGCGTACGAACTCACATCTTCGAGTGACGAATCCCTTCCCATTTTAATAATCCGATAGCCTTCATAAACAAAAATACAGTCCACTCCTACCCCCATTAAAATATAAAAATATAACACTTTGTGATAGATTACCAGGAATCAGGCTCGGCATAAAGAGGTTTCGGAAGCTTTCGCGTTTCTTACATGGCTTAATGTTTATCGACGCAAAAGGAATTGCATGCAGTGGCTTGAAGCTCGGGTTTTATTTATCGGATTTACATTGGATGCTTACCAACTTAGTGAAGTGGTACTCATACTTCACATATAAGTAATTTAACAGTGTTTAATAAATTCACCTGGTATCACCTGGCCCCAGCACCACTGACTGAATGTCGGTTGATTGAGGTCGCCACCATATCACACAACTGTTTAATAAATTATACTAGTAATATTAGCTTCCCAAATAAAAACTAGACATATGTTGCATATAATTATACTAGGAGTAGCGTCTTAATAGTTAACAGTTGTGTTAGTAATATCTTGCAAATTTTGGTCCATTGTGTGAAGTAAGAATACCAGGACGAGCAGATTAGAAGGATCCGAGGTAGTAGCATTGCTTGTTGGGTTTGCCAGCCATTTGGGGTTGGCTCAACAAGTAATGTTATTCTTGAGAAGACCGAGCGAGTGAGGGGCAGGGCTTCGAACAACCCCGCGAGCTACCGATAGTTCTCAAGTCAATTTTTTGACCAGCTGTTTCCGGCGGCCAAGGATATCTCTCTATGCGGCCAGCCAGTCGGGGGTCGTTTAGAACCAAGAGAATTCAACTGCATAGTAGGCGACCGCTACTATACAGTTTTAGTAACGTGGTTCGTCAGCCAATCTGGAACAGTTTATTAATTAAATAACCGCGCACGTATTGGCGTAATCGTAAGGCTTAGGATAAGGCAATCAAATAACCCTGTAATCGGGCAGCGGTCGGTTGTATCATCTCAAAAGAGCCGTAGTAAAGTATTGGATAACGTAAACTCTAACCGGCGTCACTCAAACCATACCACATTTGTCAGCTATTTGGGGGCTGGTGTATTCAATAAAGAATGTATTAGTCTAAATCTAGGTCCTAGGTTGAGCTATCTTGTTACTCGTGCAGTCATCAGCCATTCGGGGGCGATTGTACCAACCTCACAAGAGGCGTACTAGAATTAGCAAAACCTAACCTTAAACTAATAGTCAAAGCGATTCAGAGTGAAGTGCCAGTGGTAGAGTTAACATGAAGTGAATGGAGGGCTAAAACAGCAGGTGAAGTATAGTGAAAAGAATTTGGCTTAATAGTAGATAAAGAGAACGCTACTTTCGGAAACTTCGGCTCAGTGCGTGATATTATTGCCTTAATATTTTGTCCGGTGTTATAATAAGCATTATTTGCTACACGTGTGGTGCTTAACTATCTGGACAGCGAGTGCATTGGTTCTAGTCACGCCGTAACGCAAAATATAAGGCATCGGTATTAGTTGCAAAAAATCAAGGACGCGTTTCATCAAAACCGTCTCACCGGCATACAACTAGCCACACCACGGACCAAACAATCTTCGGTGATGAATCCCATCCTCTTTTAATTCCGATAGCCGTCATAATAAAAATCCCCATCCAACCCCTACCCACAAACAAAACAGAAGAAAATAACATCGTTGTTTATAGTTTAGGGTTAGTCTATACGCTCAAATCCCGAGGAGGGGCAGGAGAGCCCGCTCCCCCAATACATTGCACACCATCCCTCAGAAATTTGTACTTGCATATTGATTTAGGTATCGCCTTCCCATTGTTAAAAACGGATTTGCTAGAGCGTGCTAGCCATTGGTAAATTAGTAAAAGCAAACAATTCTAACCTTGCCTGGTCGACGATTTGAAAGTTTTAATGTGTTAAATATTTCAAGACGATGGAAATAGCTAATTTGTATTAGCTTGTAAAACACAGTAGTTAGTTGATGTAGGGGTCCCCTAAGCTAATTAGGGGGTTGTAGGTCCAAAGCCACCCCAATCTTTATTTTTTTTTTATTTTGGGTCCCTAAGCCCCGGGAAAGACATAGCTAGGCGGGTTATCCCCATTTTACATGATTGGTAAAATCCTCAACCCCATCACCCTTTTTCAGTTTTTTGTCTAATACCTTCCAGAAGCATGAATCACGGGTCACGTGATTAATGCTTTATTATGATTTGATATTGTTCCTTTAGTTTAGCTTAGTTGGTTGTAACTAGAATCGGTCGTGTAGGTAGTGGCTTGTCTGGATTTCATATTAGCTCCGTGTTTTAATTTATACACGCAATGAATAGCGTGCGGTGCTATGGATTTAGGCTCAAAGAAGTCCCATTTTTTCGGGTTTGCTGCTTTATGCTTGTTTGCTGATAGAAAGAACTGAATCCCGGCGTCAGTTTGAGTCATAAGAGTGGCGTGCAACGAACTAAGATTAGAATAGCGTCTAAGAGAAACCACAAGTATCTGATATCAAGAATCATAGTCAAATACTGGCGTTACAGTACAGGTAGTATCGGCTTAAAGAACTAAGCCTAGAGTACAAAATAAGTGGCATAGGATAATTTATTATACAAATTTCGGTCCAAGTTAGCCCCTTGAAGTGAGAATCAAGCAAGTTTCGTAGAAACAAGGGAAATTTCTTGAGCATCCGAGGTGAGTAAGAAGGGAGTGGCATTAGGACGACCCGTTTTAAGATCTTTCAGTATTTCCTCAAAAATTCCTGTCAGCATTCCAATCTGGTGGGACGAGGAGAAAAAGTCCCATCTAGGCTTTTTGCGATCGTGACAACCTAGTTTAAAATAACCATCATGCATTCCGGTCGGGTATGTGTTACATAAGATGGGGGTTACTAAACACCTTAAATCTACGGCCTTAGGTTAAGGTAATTAAATAGAATATACGGAGTATCTGCGATCGCGATACTTTGTATCAATCGCTGCCGATTCCAAGTGTGCGCTTTAATAAATTCAGAGAAAGTTCAAACTATCTTTGTAGAAAACAGAATAAAAGATATATATAATCTCATTAGTTATTCGAACTTCGTCATGTGTCAATGCAACAAATGAAAAATTCAGGCTAACAAACAAAACGATTGATTATGTCAAAGATACTGAAGAATCGATCAAGCGAAACAAAAATGTTTCTTAAATATTGAAGAATTAGTATATACTAGGAATCTGTTAACTTGTCGATATCATAAGATTTTCAAGTTTAAACAAATTATATACCTGAGATTGCTGTTCTTGTTATTCAATTTTTAAGTTTCGCCAGAATAAATTCATTTAAATTAAATAATAGCTAAACCAGAAGTCCTTTTGTTAGGTGAAAAGAGCCTAGAATTCAATGGCGATTGGGATTTATTTGGAAGGACTGTTCCCTTCCCGCATAGTACGGTTAACGTTATATCTGAAATAATGAGCCAGGCTCGGTTTCGGTGGCTATCTGTCGGAATTGTTACACTGGGATGCCGTCAACGCAATATTAGTTGGAGTGTGTGCGGAATACTGGGTTCTCCAAATTGGTCCCTTGGCATTGTTCGGTTCCCCCTCTGGCTAGTCCAAACCACGTAAATTATAGCCGGGGGGCCCCGGCTCACCTGCCGGGAAGTGCCGGATTTTGTCGGGGAGGGGGGCGCTGGCTCACCTGCCGGTGGGTCGTCGGCTACGCCAAAAATTTTTCCGGAGGGGCTTTGAGCCGGGGGTACTCGAATTTTTGCCGAGGGGTAGGAACCAGGGTACCTCCGTTTTGCCGGGGGGCAACCCAAAATGCGGGGCCCCACTTTGGACTAGCCAGCTCCTGGTTCAGAACAAGAGCCCCCGGTTCATGCCCCTGGGAAAATTTTGGGCTCCGCCCGGTTCACCGCCTCTTAGAAATATTTTTTTTCCAATGTACATAAAATTTGATCAAAATTTGTACTAAAATTCCGTTCTGAAGCCAAACATTTCGCAAATTTTGTCAAAATTTTTATCAAAATCGCTTTTTCTCCATCAAAAGTGTTTTGACAGTGTCTTTGACACGATTTTTAACGGGTTTTTTCTTTACAAAATCGGGCGCCCCCCGGTTCGGAACCAGTGGGTCCCTGGTTCATCCCCATGGGAAAATTTTCAGCGAATGGAGAGCCCAGTAATATAAACGTGTCCTGTTACTAAGACAACATCGAATACACCCATGCCCGAAATTTTAACTTCGACATATCGTTTATTGTTGACTGCTATAATTGAATCGTGATTGTCGTGAGCGAAACGGGCAACGCGAAGAATTCCTACTAGCCGTATAGTGGTGAAATTTGACAATATCCCTTAATGGTTATGTTAGGGTGACATGTAAAACTCAAGTTAGGCTAGGCGGATTGGATCGCGCGATAGCTCATTTGAAAGCCTGAAATCGCCATTTGTGTCCCATCATATCATCTTCCCTGAAACATGGCGAAGGGACTCGGGTCGTGCCGTTAAGGGGCGAAAAATCTCATTTTTAGTATATCTCGACAATCGGTATTGATATATGAGTAAAATTGGGTCCCTTTTATATAGCAAATAAACCTTTATAAAACTGTGTTTACGCCTCTTTCAGGGTTTAGGACATTGGTCAAAACGGTTTTAAATGAGCCCATAAGACCCAGAATAGACGAAGTCGGCAATATCTTCGCACCCGTTCCATTGAATTGTATGGATGTTTTGGTCTTATTTTGTAGATCAACTTATCTACAGCTCGATTCTGCTATTGCGGGTATTTACGCTGCTGGATCGAGTCAAAAAAACTGGTTTATAAATGGGGTCATGAGACCGAAAATAGACGAAAACGGAAATATCTCCGCAAACGCTCTAGCTATATGGTCTCAGTTTGTAGAGCAATTTATTCTCTGAATAACTGAAAATGGTGTGTTGCTATTTTCATTATTTACATCGCAAGATTGGGTCAAAACGTGTTTTGAATGATACCATGGGACACAAAATACACGGAAATGGCAATATCTTCGCAACCGCAGGAGCTATAACATATATAATACCGGAACCTTATAACATTGGCACCGGGCTAAAAAAACTGGGCTGGCTGGGTGTAAAAGGAGAGTTGGGCCAAACTTGGAACACGTAGGTTCTGGACAATGCTAGCAAGTGTCTGTAGACGCGGGTACCGCGGAACTCGACAGTTACGATAATTTTTGATTTATAATGAAACCTATATATCCTTCTGACATGGTTTATTTGTTAGAAATAATTTTTGGCCTAGCATTGAAGATGAGAGCCTCCGGACCATAAGTCTTAATAAAAATACAGGTCTCTGGCGCTTGGATGTCTCGTACGTATTTGTATTCCGAAACCGGGGTTGTGTTGTTTAACCAGTGTGAGTCAAACTTATATGGTTTTATGTCCCGTTTGGTTCACACGGTTAGCACGTAATTAAAAGCCATAAGCTGGGTATTAACGTAAAGTGTTTCAGACATCGCTTACTGTTGCGTTTTGTCAACTTAGTTTAGTATTTTTGCCGGATTTATACATCGTCGATAACAACTTTTTAGACAATGCCGTCGGGAAATGTAGATTCTATGGTTATTGATGATCGTAACAATGAAGAGAAAGCTATTGATCGGGAAAAGGTAGGTCGGTGTCTCAGATTTTTTTAATTGTGATAGTAAACCCAATTCTTAAACATACATCACATCAATAATAAATCCAAATACAATAAACTTTTAAGAAATTTCAAGAATTATTTTTAAAAGATTTTTCCAGGGGAGACTTATTGAAACGCAGCTAGCAAACGAGTATATTTTTATACTGAGGGCCCTAGATGGAATAATCTGAAAATTTCTTTTTTGTCTGTCGCTGTCATTCATAACTCATCTTCGTATGGACGGATTTCGATAAAATGTTTTGTTCGATAGCAAAAGTTAAGACAATGTTCTCGTTATGAACTCGATTTCCAGGGTTTCCATTACTTTTTGTACATGACATCAAAATAGTGTATATAGGTTTTCGGTATGCTAAGAGGTTTGGTTCTTTAGGGACCAGCACGAATATTTAAATCCGTTTTTCAAAGTTTTGTTTTAGGTCTGGATAATAGGTGCTGAAGGTCCATCGGCTTATGTGGGATAGACTGTCGGCGGGGAGGGAATCTTCAGTGGGGTAGAGCTCCCTGCCACCGCCGACATTTTCGCCAATTTTACCACAAATTTTTCAGATTTCACCCCTTGTTTTGCTAAAATGATTTCGCGCACGTTCGGGGTGGGCATAAATATAGTTTGGGGGTCCGACTCGTAGGGAGTAACCCTTACCCCCTATCGACACCTATGTTTTAACGCCAATGAGCCTGATTTCAGAATATAGTCTGTCTTCAGTGGTTTGGCTATGTATTGCGTAGAGGGCACCAAGAATGGTCTACATATATATAAGTTTTTGGTGCTCTGCATACGATAGTTTGATTATCTATAAACCAGCACAAATACTTGATGCGTTGTCAATTGTCTTCGGTGGGATTAGGGTCGACGAGTTTTAGGTTTTTCAATGGGGTTGGGGTTCCAGAGGTTTTTGCGATTGCATATATACATCAAAACAGTCTGTTACAGGTTGCTACACAAAATGTTTCTTCTAATAACGGGGGGTGGTGGAAATCTAAATTTGTTTAACATTTTATACTTTTCCGCGAAAAAAGTACGAATTGTTAATAAATGGACTCAGAAACGGTGCAAAAACGTCTTTGTTGATGTTAAAACCAATTTAGCTTTAATTTCAGTGAAAATTTCAGCTGGAACAGGAACTAGGCTCTATCAACATATATGGTATAAATAGATGGCTTTCTTGCTGCTTTAGGGTGGACGGTACGCTTATACGGTTGTTTCTCCGATTGACCATGTTGGCATTGTTTTAATCGCGCACTGTTTAAGTCGCTATGCCGGTGGGACGTCCTATACGGCTAAAATTCTAAATCCTGGCAACAAAAATTGTCATATTTAGATAAATTTAGTTGTATGAATAGGGCTAGAAGTGATTTATAGTGTTTCGAGTACCAGGATACGATGAAAGCAATAGCGTCAAAACGGATGCATGTGATACGGCATGATACAAAGCTCTACCGCATCAAAAACTATGCTTGAAATTGCAATTTTTCGTATGACTTGTTATCTGTAAATTTCAAAACTTTTCATCTTTGTCGAAATTGCAAGAGTAAATAAATGATTTAATTCTTTGATACTGGCTTCCCAAATTTTGGGTGTGTGGCGCGCGCAGGAGCCATATTTCAATCGCAGTTTTTTCACGCATAAAAGCCAGCATATTTTCTTTTCGCCACAGGAATCCTATTCTTTCCAAAAATTTAGGCACAAAACTCGGTTTCGGCATTTTTGGACAAACCCCACATCCTCCCTTAGCAAGTAAGCTCTCAATATGTGAACCCCTTTCCACGTTCGTGATGAGAAGCCAATATTGCGATCACTGTATCTCTTAACGAACTATGGATGTGTTGTTGCCTTTCTGTGCCTTTGAATAAACGCCACTCCTTGTTTCGCAACAGCACGCGGATATATAATTTTGCGGGTCAGGTGAAGTCCCTGTAATTGCTTTGCGTTTGCGGTCTTGCGCTAGAATGAAGTGAAGAAAGTCATGTTTGGAAATAATTAGTGTCGGTTTGTGACAAGGAGCCTTTGTGTTGTACCTTAAATGACGGTGTAGCAAACACATTTTTTTAACTACGGAGAGTATTTCAAAAGTTGCAAATTTACAGTTACGGACAATTATAGCAACAAATTAAGTATTGAAACAGCAATTTCGTCGCGAAAAATTCAACAGTACCTTCCCGCCGTTTGGGGAAACCAGCTATAGAACATACGTTTTTCTGCAGCACCAAAATTTTATCCTGTTTTTCATGCATTTACAAAATTTTTACCTTTTTCGTTGCAAACTTGTTGTTTTCGTACTAAAGATGCGTATTTCTGCAGGTTATGCTTCATTTTACTTAGTATTTTGTGATTAATAGTCGAAATATAAGTAGTCGTGTTGAATTTTGTTATAACCGTTTTTGATAAGGTGATCATTTTTGATGCCACCTCAGAATACTTGGGGGGGGTGAAGAGCGTTGACCTGGGAGTTGCCAAAATTTATTTGGGGAGAACCGCGGAAATCCTGGAGGTAACTTAAGAATTCTCGGGGTCCCCCTATGGAGAGACCAGGTACAAACACTTCCCGTAAGATTTTCCATCTTAACCCTGCAGGAATTGTTTATGTTAAGGAAATAACTTCGTTATATATAACTAGCTTCTCCATTCGTGAAAATTTCGCAGGACCACGATTGAGGCTTCCGTTTGGAACCAGGGGCCGTCTGAATTTGCCAGGAGCATAAAGCGGGAACACCCCGCGCGAGCTTGCTGAGAATTTTGAAATCTTAAAAGTCAAAATTCAGTTGTGCTAATGAAAACCGTTAAAGTGATTAATAAATCGCCCTGACATGTTACATAAACAGCTGAATTGACATTAAAAGTGTCTTTTAATCTGATTTGTTTTAACAGAATTTTTAGCTTTCGAAAGGAATTTTAGAAATGACTATTTGTCAACATTTTGTATCCAATGTATGTAACCGCGGTACAAAAATTTAGCTGGGGTCTTGAGCTAAGGAAACCGGAAAAGGGTCTCGCACTTGAGGATGCGGATAACGTGATAATGTCAGGTCACCAGCATAGATTGCTGGCTAGTCCAAACTTAGGAAATTATAGCCGGGGGCCCCCGGCTCATCTGCCGGGGGTGCCGGATTTTGCTGGGGGCCATTTTTTGCCGCATTTTATCGCGTTTAGACGTTAATTTTTTCCAGCAGGGGGCATTGAGCTGGGGGTACCCCAATTTTTGCTAAGGGGTACCTCCGTTTTGCCGGGGGGTAGCCGAAAATGTCGGGGCCCCACTTTGGACTAGCCAGGTTTGAGAATATACTGCCTGTACACTTGCGCATATAGCATGCTTGAATTAAAAAGCGCACCGGAACACCCTAATGCAGATAATAGCGTTTTGTCGCACGTGCGAACTATTTGTTTCCAAATTCGTGTCCCTAAGCCAGACATAACTATAATGATAACAATTATATACTGGGAACACTTCATTGGCAACGCTACTGTCATTTTAGTCATATATCAAATCCTGAGAAAGAACAAAATGTTCGACCTTTGCGAGTTGACTATCCATTGTTGTTCAGTGAATATCCGTCGGTTTTAAACTATCCACAGTATGTTTGTTGCCTGTCATGAGTTGCCATAGTGTAAGCTGATTATGTGCGGATTGTTTATTTTTGTAGACATGCCCTTTGTTACTTCGCGTGTTTTGTGCCAATGGACGCCACAACCCTCCCCAGGAGTACATGCGTGGAAATGTGCCGTCCAACGAGCTGCAGATTTATACGTGGTAAGAATAGAATATGCAGGTGCTACACTACGATGCGGCAAGAGTATTTTTTATCAATTAGTTTCACTGTCCCTCAATTTTTAGTATAGTGTTTACAATGAGTGATTAGAGATTGTCAGAATCTAGTCCATAATTCTGGCTTCGCCGTTGTACATTTGTTTTCCGGTCGTACAATAGCGAAATGGGTTAGTTATTATAAATACATGTTTGCAAAATGTAAACTAAGTTTCTTTTTTTAACCTGAGTGTAATAGTCGTGTTGGGAACGATGCCTTTTACATAGCATGCGCAACCTAGGTAATAAAACAAAAGCCCAGTTGTATTTCTAGATTTGTCTATCTGTTTTGCTATATTGACGTAAGTACTTAAGTCTTATCTAGAGGCTGATTTAAAATGTCATTTAAATATATACCAGGAATCAAACTAAATTCTGCAATATCGACTGCGTCAGCGTCAACTGATATTAATATAACACCAACAGAATGAACGAAATAGCAAGGACTTCAAGCATCTTATGTTAGTGTCATCTTAGCCTTGTATATAATGATTTTATATGTTAGGAGCATCATTTATTTGCTTGGAAGAAAAATCCGCTCCAAATGTAAAAATTCTGGTGGCGACTGGCGCGTACCTTCTAGACTGGTAGGATCAGTTAGTGCGCTAGACCACTCGTCTACGTTTTAACAAACGTGTCCTGTATTACACTGTGAGTCATTTGAACTGTTTGCGATTTTGTTAAGAGGTCTGAAACAATGGAGTTATTCTAGTTTTAATAATTTATTTAGAGCGGGTAGAAAGTAATTAACAGTAATAAGGCGTACTGGCAGAAATAAAGTGCGGACCGTTAACTACTCGAATTTCGCTTATATAACCAGTATAATGTTACTAGTCTTTGGAGGTATTTACAGATCTATCTTAGTCATTTCAATGTGGGGCCATAATTGCTTGAGTTCTCGATATCGTGCAGTGCACCAGAGATTATACTGCTGATTAGCTGCCAATTATTGTGCAAAATTTTTCGTGCTATAGATCTCAAAGCAAGATTTTAATAAAACATTCGAGCGAAAATTAGGAGGTTATTCTCTAATTCAATCGTTATCTCCGCATTTGTTACGGATCAATTGACTTATCTCTGTCTGTGAGTAACTAGCCTATAGCAAAGACTTATCTAGAGACTTTAGACTATCTTTTCGTTAGCTGAACTTTTTTGCAATCATTGTTTTCTCGTGGAAGCAAAGATGAATTATTATTACGAAAAAATGTGATAATGCGACAGTAACGAAATTTTACCAGAAGTTAAATCATTTTATCTACAACACATATGAACATGCCAGGATTTTGCCAAAATAATTATTGTCTATCGGTGGAGTTTATCTAGTGTGATGACCCGCGAATGAACGAAATAAAATTGTTGGACCCTCAGACGCACTTCTTCGCTAATATCAGTGAGGCTCGATCCTATCTTACGAAATCCTGAAATACTATGCCCATAATATCAAGCTTTTTATAGGAGCTCAATGATTTTGTGAAGAGATTGCGCACTTACTTGGTGTTTTATCCACAGTCGGTTATCCACGTTGTATCACTAAATTTGATGAGGGCGGCATGGGGCAAACCGTGAAAATCTTTTTTGTTTGGTTCTGTCGCTCATAACTCATCTTACGGTGGGTAGATTTCGATAATAATTGTTTTGTTCTATAGCAAAAGTGATGAGAATGCGTCTTTTAGTTGAACGTGTACAGCTCCGATCTTATCGTAGGGGCCAAAATGATAAAAAATCAGGTTTTTAGGGTTCTTTACTAAATCTGACCGTAAGGGTACCAGGTTTTCGCAGCCCATATTTCGCGACACGGAATCGAAACACTTGCTGTTCAAGTTTTTTGGGTGTTACCACTTCCTGAGCCGCTTTGGGCCCGAATATCAGAAGTAACCATTTTTCAAATTTCGACATTTTCTTCCTTTTTAACCTTTCAACTAGTGTATATTAGGTTACCAAGCACGCTGAATACGGCAGTTTTACTATTTTATTTCAGTACCATATTGACTTTATTATATCTTTTCATGGGGTTTCAAGGGTTTTACGAAGGACGATCCCTCCGAAATGTGAGTTTTCATTGGTATAGCTATTTATTGCTCACAGGGCATCTAGAATGTTATATAGATTTTTCGGCACGCTGAACGCGATGGTACGGTTATCTAGAGTGCGGCATGATTATTTCATACCTTTTCGTATTTTTCAATGGATTTATGGTAAATGAACCCTATTGCCAAAATACAGTCTGTCTTTCAGTAGTTTGAACGCTTTGCGTACAGGGCATCAAGAATGATCTTATAGATAGGTTTGTATGCATGCTGAATACGATGGTACGTATATCTAGAGACTGCCACGAATACATCGTATGTTTTCTATTTTTGATGGGTTTAGGATCAACGAGATTTTAGGGTTTTCAACGGGTTCAAGCTTATAGAGGTTTTAGCGTAGTGTATAGATTATACACAAAGCCTGTTGATTACACAAATTACCACTTCATGAAACCACGTTTACTTCGTTTTACCCTCGCTTGAGAGTTACTAGTGTGCTGATCTTGTGGCACAGCAGTAGGCACCGTAGGTGGAACCGGGTCACGCTGTAAGTTCGGGCTTCATCTATAGCCGGGTCATAGTGTGTGGCACATTTCACGCATGGTTTGATTTAGTCGTTCAAGACTTCCGTGTACTCAAAATAAAACACCGAATTCTTTTGGCTTCTTCTTAGCTTTCTTGTCCATTCCTTAAAAGACGCAGTGGAAACTCAAATTCTAGTCAACCAAGCTCATTGGCTGCGATTGAACTAAATTTTGTAATAGAAGCCGACCACAAGAGAATAGCGTAGATACAGATGAAATTGAATAATTTGGTGGAAGCCGGTAACTGTGAAAAGAGTATTAGTTATCTTATCTCTCCCATATTAGCCTGACCACCAAAAACTGAAACTCAGGTAACGCACGGAACTGACAATGAAGCATGTCTAAAAATGTGACTCGATTATTTTTACTGTGACAACGCCCATACCTTTAAAACTACAGTTTGAGTATTTACCCGTAACCACTATAAGATGTAATCGTAATTGCGCAGTAAGCGGGCATATTTGTTTAACTATTCAAGCAAGATGGCTGATATTCGGATCATTTTGTGCGCAGATGCTCAATATAAGTGTGGATGCCTCACTAAATTGCATATGCAACACTCACAATTCACCGGTTTGGCTATAAGGCAAGCTTCAAATCCATACTACGACTATTCTTAAAACGTTTCAAAATCATACAACTCCGTATTTGTTATTTCAATATCCCAAACGGCAGAAGCTTTTGCGATTTATAAATCACTCCACAAAGTTGAGCGAAAATTTTAGTGTGTAGCGTCAATTCTTTACCTACCGCTTGTTTTTGGATACATACCGCGACAATTATTGCCCTCAGCGTACTCAGCAACCACAGACTCGTTCTAAGCGCGCACATTTTAACAGCCAATTTAAAGACTGAAACTTTTCCAATTTTGTTGCCAGAATTTAACTTTATTGCAGCTCCATCGCAGGAGTAATAACGTAGTTAATGTAGGTTTCAAAGGATTAGTCCTGAAGGGATGCACTGTAAATCCATAGATTATAGCCGGCAAATAAAACCACGTAGTCTGTTTTGAAAGATTTGCTTTTTTAAACTTGGAGTAGTTACAGGTTCGATTAAATGAAATTTCCTTCGATTGCGATTTCAATTGCACTTATTTTTGGCTGCGATTGTAGCTCGAAAATAGTAGCACTGACAAAAATGTTGCATAACAAAACCGGGGTCGCAAGTTTGGGAATTGAGATCAGTTGTGACCGCGAAAAAGCACTCAACCGGGGGTTACAGGTAAAAAATATGTTTTCAAAATTTTAGTTCAGCCGCCTTCGTCGGTTAAAACAGTTTCTAATCAAACTTTAGACTGTCACTGCGAAACCAGCGCTTTTGATAATTTGTACTCAAGATTTTTTTGTCATCCACTCTCAGGCATTGTGGACCAGAAATCTCGGTATTGGAAATGTGTCAGTAATGGGGTCGTGTGCTAGAAGGAGATTGCCGATGGCACTTGCAGTTGACCAAATAGGGGTTGGCCCCGCTTAGGCCAATTCCAGGGGGGGCGAATTGTAGCTCTCGCTAAGGAGATTCTGCGAAGTATATGGTTTTTTAGATTTGTGCCTGTACGGTTGTAGTTATGCCGACAGAAAAAAAATTACACGGCCATTTTTGAGGAAACCCCGCTCACCGCGTTTGAAAAGGAAGTCACATAATCATTATGATAGCGACGATCTAACGTCCGTTTATACAACTTCAGCTGCTACGTTCACGATGGCAGACGTAAATCACTATTAAGTTTCACCGCAAATACTTTGTAATTTTTTCACAGCAGTTGCTAAGAACAAAAACTAGGCGAAATTATTATGATGTGAAAGTGAATATGTCAACAGTTATATGCAAACATCATAATTGAGTGTTTAGCATTATTCATGTAGTGCAGTATATGCATGAGAAAAAATTGCATAATTAATGATATTGCATCGCAGTATATTTGTTATTGTTTAATTACAGCAATAAAATACTTCCTGTGTTCTAGGAAAGATTGTACTCTTCGTGAGTTAACAAGCCTAATCAAAGAAGTAAACCCTGATGCACGACGCAAAGGAACCTATTATGAATTTGCTGTCGGTACGTTTTACTGTTTCAGAAATGGAAATTGAGACGGAGCAACCGGAGTTTCCACTGAGGGCGCTAGGGGTGAAAATACATTCGTAACTCATCTTCGGAAGGTAGATTTTCATTCGATAGCAGAAGTGACGAGGATGTGCGCTTTAGTTGAACACGAACAGCTCCTTCCTCATATTCGGGGTTGAAATGGCAAAAAACAGGTTTTTAAGGGTTGTGTTTCAAATATGGCCAAACAGGTACCAGTCCTTCGCCATACCTCGCGAGTCAGGCTTCGCATCGAAAAATGTTTGAGATGTAGGTTCACCGAGAGCTACATATCATCTACGACTATTTTGTGGGACTACTCTCCTCGCCATTATGGGCCCGAATATTTTTCATCGACTCTTTGGCAGAAATTGTGATTTTTCAGATTTCGCCGTGTTATTATTTTTGTTTTTACCTTACAATGAATGTCGATTACATTATCAAGCACGCTGGATACGATGGTTGTGACTATCTAGAGTCCAGCTTGACTATATTATATTTTTATGGGGTTTCAAAGGTTTATGGCCGACGAACCCGGTTTCCAGAATGTGTGTTTTCATTTATCTGATTATGTATCGCGTGCATGGCATCAAGAATTTTTTATATAGTTAAATAATTTCTTAAGGCTGGATATAATGATTTGGTTGTTTTGAGTCTATGTTTGCATATTTAAAGCATTTTTGATGGGTTTTCGGTGGCTTTAGGGTCAATATACTCGATTTCTAGAATATACTCTGTACAGTTACAATAAGAATTACGTGCACATAAAATCGAACGCAAACGAAATCGAAAGAAAACGCCGTCGATCGATCTTCGTTTAAACGAAATTCGTTAAGCTAAAACCGAACATTTTTTATTTCAACACAATCGAAATTCGTAAAGTTAAACAGGAACTAACATGTTTTATTAAATTTTTATTTTTATTCTGAAGAATCGAAATTCGTTAAATTAATCGAATTTCGTATAAACGGTCGATTTTCGTTTAAACGCAAACGATCGAAAACGAACAAATCTTCGATCGATTTTTGAGCACATAAACTGTACATGTCATCAAGAATTGTCTATATAGGTTTTGTGGTAGGCGGAATACGATAGTTTGGATATCTAGAGACCAGAACAAATTCTTGATGCGTTGTTAGTTGTTTCCTTTGGGTTTAGGGTTGACGAGGCTTTAGAATTTTCAATGGATTCAGGGTTCAAAAGATTTTAGGGTGGTGATTAAACAAAATGATGACTTAAAAATGAACCCATGCTCGCTCGCTCATTTAACAATGTTTAACAATTTTTGAAATTGTGATTATATAGTTATATTTCCTAAAGACAGATTTTATCCCAAATTTAGCGGACGGGTGCGAATCCCATGGGTACGAGATCCAAGAGTTCACTAGTTCACTATGAATTTTTGTAAAAGAGTATGGCACTCGGTGTGGCGGCGTGGCCGAGTGGTTAGAGCGCCTGCTTCATAATCGTGAAGTCGGGAGTTCGAGTCCAGTGGTCGCGCTAATCTCCTTGGGCAAGGGACTCAGCCACAATTGCTTCGCAGTACCTATGCGTTAAACAGGTACAGTACTCGCCAAAAATGACCGTCGCATTTCTAGCGAGCGAGTTCGAGCGAGTCGCGAGCGAGTGGCTCGCTCGAGATTTCGCAACTATTTAAATTAATAGAAAATTCTATTTTTAGAACAAATTTATTTCGAGCGAGTCGCGAGCGAGTGTCGAGCGAGTCGCGAGCGAGCGACAGTCATTTTTGGCGGGTACTGTACTAGACTTTGGTCTAGGCGGATAAGATGATGGGTGGTGTAATGGGCAATCATCATGGCGAGCCTCCACACAATGCTTTGGCATAACAACCCGGATTGTCACCTAGTGCCAATTGCATCATGGCACTCGGTCATACTCATTTATATTTTCGTTACACGATGATGTTGTCTCTTTTCTTCTAACCCCTCACAAAGATTCTAGGGGGGGTACCCCACTAAAGTTCTTTGGAGGGGGTTGTTGGCTACTCATCAATGTTCCTTGGGGGTAGTAGCAATCTTGTCGCTAACAACCTATCAGATGAAACAGCACCAGGAGCCCCAGTGACGTCTTTACCTGCTGTAATCTGATTGGTTGTTAGAGACAATATTGCTGCGACCACACCGCTCCAAGGAACCTTGCGGGGCAGTCCATAGTCTCCCTCAAGAACCTTGGCGGGTTTCCCCCGGAATCCTAAGAGGCCGGAGAAGGGAAGCCGAAAAACGGCTACACCGCCGTATAACGCAAAGTACGTGTGTATGATCGAGTGTCATATTCTACAAAAATTGATTATGGGCTCTTGGTAGCGCCAACTGTCCAGCTGGACGCAAGTATCTAATACCCCGGTTTTTGTCAAAACATTCATGAGTTCACAAAAATCATCAAAAGCGGGAAATTTGTCGCCCGTAAAATTGAGACAAATTATGCAAGTTTGCCGCATTATCCCACAAAACCTAGATAATATGAGTGCCGCAGTCTTTTTCAAGAGTTTATCACGGTCTTTTATTAATGGTCTAGAGTAAGGATCATGTCCTTCAGTTTGGCAAACATGCTGAGCGATATCTAAAATTACCCTCACAATTTTATAGTCTGGTGTTCGCAAAGACTAGGTCGATGCATCTTTTGTCAAAATTAATAATTTTTCAAAAAATTCATCTCCAGAAAAAACGTTAAAATATATGAACTTAGATTGTTTTAAGCCTGGATCAATTATTTATGTCGTAGGAATGCCAATCAGTCTTTTATTTATTGATTATAGTTCATCCCGACGCCAGATCGCCCGTCTATCGCCTGCGCGATATCGGTATCACTTGCGCCGGCCAGCGTGGTGTTGACGATATGCGAACGCTACAAAGCTGCAGTTTTGAAATTGGGGACTATATTGATGTCGCAGTGACAGTCCCTCGCGGTGGACGTGCCCCGGGTATGATGAGACGTGGTGGTGGTGGTGGTAGGCCTTATTGAGAAGACCTATATATGACACCGCATTAGTGTGTCATCTGTCGAATATCCCTTCGGACCAAACATTATATGTACGTTTTGTTTCCGTGTCGGAACGAACATTACATATTTCATTGCTGTCGACGCAGAAGATGCTGACAGTGGCTCTTACTCTGTTCCTTCAACGTAATGTCTGCTCATTTACTACGGAATGAAATTAATTTCCAGTTCGGAAGGTTTTATTGTCAACTCAGCGCGTGAATCCGTACGATCCTCATTGAGGCTGGTTTTGGTCGAATGTTCGTGATGTAAATTTTATATAGGGCATGAGCAACGCAAGAAAAGAAATACATTAATAATTTGGGCTGATGATCGCATTTATTATGTGGTGAAATGACGTACCCCATAGTCGTTTAAGAGTATTTGTTAGTTTTCGATTAGTTTTTAGTCATTTTCTGTTGTTCGCCAGCCAGTTTTAGAATGTCACAGGCACTGTGCAAACTCTTTTCGATGTCTAATTCCAGGCTAAAAGGTAGTTACTCCAAAAACTGATTAGACCATTTGACTTGAATTTCGTTTAGTGAGCGCTAAGTTAAGTTACTCCCTTCTCAATCAGCATCATATCACAGGCTCTATATATTAGAGCAACAAACTGGAGGTGTAATTTTTTAATTTTCATTCTGAGCTTTTCTTGCGGACCAAAATTTTATTATCCTCGGTTCCATATGCTTAAAAACCGATTTCTTGACTGCATCACGAGACTATAGTCTGCTGTTCGCAAATGCAGTTATGTCATGGGTCGATAATGACTTGAACTTTATTGTTTCCGCCTAACGCACCCATGATGAATATATGTGAATTCTGGCTTACTCATTAATGAGGCTACTAAACTGTTGTATAGTTTCTACGACAGAGACCGTGATATTTTTGGCTTTATTCATGAATGAGGCTAGTAAACTGTTGTATAGCTTCTACCAGGCAGAGACCGTGATATTTAGATGTAAGTATTGATGGATAGCAAACAGGTGCTAGTATCCAATTTTTAATTCATGTTTGTCAATCGTAATGCTGAATTTGTGTATATAAAATGCTTTACTTGGCTTTATATACGTACTATATTATAGTGCGTAATCCAAACCGGGGCAAAACAAGGACGACTGGCGGAAGGCAAATGCATCCTATGACGTTGTAGGTATCTCCATAACATTTCTTCGGCTGTGTTCACACTGCGTCTGATCCGATTTCTGTTCACATTGCATTCGATCCAAAGCGACCGAACTTTATACCCGTCGTGTATGTATTTTTCAGACTACATCATTTCTGATTCGGACCCGATAGAATTGTGCATAAGGCGCAAAAGATGAACGCAATGTGAACAGACGCGATCCTATGTCGCAATAATAAGCGACTGGAATGATTCGAGCGTTGCATTGTCAATAAAATTTTCAACACTGTCTTATTTTCTTTGTACATTTATTTATGTAAATCAAAAGAGCGTAGTACAATAATGCCTTAGTGGATGCATCTTTTCCCAACTTCACACGCATTCCTAAGTGTATTTTGTAGTCGCGCTTGCGAAATTCCCATCAGCTAAAATTGGGACTTTCTCGTTAACCGGAATTTAATAAATTCAAGAACAGGCTAGTCTAATGGGTACTTAAATTTTTCGGGCTTTTGAGTTTTGCTTAGTAATACATTAGGATTCGAATTTACTGTATTTGTGACTCCAGGTTTTATCGAACGCCTTCAGCACTGTGTTCTGAGCATAGACAGCTTTTGGAGGTCCAGAGTTCTGAGATGAGCAATTGTTTTTTGAACCTTTTCGTCGAGCTAAGCCAAATTTCCGCTGTGTCGGGAAAATTGACGTATTTTGCGCTGGCTGATTGTAGCCCTAGATTACCGTGTGCACATTGTGTTCGATTCAGCAAGCGGTCGTGCCAGCAGCAAGTGATCCTTGATGTCCACTGTGCTCAGTTTTTAATACCGTTAAAACAACATTTGCCTGTCGAGCTACTAATTTCATATTAAATTTTTTTCACGGAGTACATAAACTGGGCATGCAACTTATATTGTGACGTTGTGGAACTCTTCGTTTTATACTAATTGGACATGTTCAAGTTTTTGAAGAGCCGTCGGCTGAACATTGTCGCGCTGTCACACAGCAGCTGAGCGTTCGGTCGGCGTGAGCCACCAGCTGACTTCAAAGCTGGCCGCTGCTCAACACTTGCAGTGCCGTATGCTTCATCGGCAGATGTTCCAAACTACGTCATGATAATTATATATATTAGATAGTTGTGGCTTGTCTAATGAATTCCAGGAAACTTCTTTAAAAATGCACCATTATTGGCATAAAACATAATGTCCCACGTAACCCGGAGGGGCGGTACGTTATAATGTTAGAAAAAGAACAGCTTATTGCCGGGGGTTCGACGGCGGCAGCCGCTAACTTAGATTTTTGCGTGTTTCATGTAAGGACCTTAGCTTGGTCTCAGTGTATCAAGAACAGCATGGCCTGCATTTTATTTCCGCCCCTCAGGGTTAATTGAGCCAAACATATCATAGGGATACTACCGTATCCCTATAATTGTGGAACTAATAAATGACTACTGCTCAATAACTGTTGGAGCCCAGTGTGCACAAGTTGGCTTTCATGAAATAACGGAGCTAGAAGCTAATAATAAATAATAAGTTTTTTTCACATATTTATGCCATTAACATAAAGTGCACGTTCGCTTGTAATTTATAATTATCGACTTAAAAATACTGTTCCAATGGGTTAGGAAAGACAAGTCCTGTTTAGTACCGAAATTGTTAGCTTTGCCACTCCCCAATGGTTCATACATTGTAACATGTGGCAAACGGTTAATATGTTTATCCAGGGCCGGCTCTACTGGTGTGAGGGGACCCCGCAAAAAACTTGTGATGTGCCCCCACGACATTTTTTATGTCTATATTTTAACATCGGAGTATATCACAATAGAGAACTTAACGACCATTGGATTCCCGTGCATATATACACTGCCACAACATTTCTTGTTTATCGATTTACACAACGTAACTTCAAGCCATTCTAGGTCCATATATTGCAATGGTTGTGATAGTACCTCATGCATTATATGAAAAAGTTCAGTTTTCATACACTGTTAATGTATATTAAAATGTTGCATTATGTTGTAGATATCTATGTGCCTAGTGTGAATTTTTCATAATTTTGAGATCCCCCAATTAGGGCTATGAGTGGCGCTATCGAAGGCCCTGTATGTATCAGATAATTCTGCCACGTCCGTGAGGCCACAGCAATTTCAAGCATTTCACCTTGCTCAAAATTGTGTAACAGTAATTCCTCAGTGAGGGAAAACTGTCGAGTGTGGTTAGTTTGGGTTCATCGTGTAATTCGAGTTTCCGAATGGCGCTTCCTGAGCACATGTCAAAGAATGTCATGCTCGATTGTGTGGTTATATCAAGGATCTCCGAATCAGAATTGAAACAGCGGAGGTGTTTTAGAGGTACGTTAGCAACAAGGGTCACGGCATGTGAAATACGGCTCAGCGCAGGTACTCCTTTCTACCGCGCTATTCTGGAAACCCGATATCGTATGAGCAGGGGCATGCCAGAATCCTTTGTAAGCTTTACGTTACGTGAATTACTGTTCTAACCACAATACCTATTACATGTCGTATGTACACGTCGTATGGCGCATACAAATTGTGGTTTGTAATAATTGGAATAGCTTGCTAATTTAAGGTTTAAATTGTTTTTATGTAAACTGATAATATCATTATCATGCGGAATCTTTTGAAATCTGAGCATATATATGAACATATGTAGTTTAGCAAGCTAAATTTGCGCACTGCATTTCACTTTATATCGTCGGCTTAGAGGGTACGTGTCTCCAGACGATAAGTGTCGAAATGTTTAGCATCCCGCCATTTTCCCCAATTTAAACGATAATTTTCTCATAATTGCTAAAATTTTGTGTTCGCGTTTTGTTCGGGGGTGATGGTGAGGTTACAAAGGATAAGTATAATTTAGGGGTCCGACCCTTAGGCGGTAACCCCTATATGAAAACCTTCGCTCAGTATATATCCAAAATGAGGCGTAGATATGTTGGAACGTTGTAGCACGTAACTAACCAAGCATCCCAAGACTCATGGTGAATTGTGCGGATATTTTCTTAACGGCTTACTCATATGAAATTCAAGACGAATAGACTATGAATTTTGATTCAAGACATAGTAATATGTACAGTTGTAATTTACTGAAATGCGTATATCATAGGTGTCCAACAGGAATAACCGGGACCATTCTTTTAAACTGGAACTGGAACTCGGTCTTCGAAACTTATATATAATAAAATAGATGAAGGAAGAAATGAAGGTACGTTGGATTTAATGTGATGAAGGAAGAAATGAAGGTACGTTGGATTTAATGCGGTAAAATGACTTTTACATTAAACTTGATGTATTGCGATGACATTATTGCCTCTCTGGATTTTTGAAAAGACTGAGGAAGCTAATAATTTTTATTTACTTACCAAAAATGCAGCTTCTGGCTGCTTTGCACATATGTTACTTTACTCCAATGTAGATTGATTTAGAAAGCCAACACGTGCACTGGCTTTTGCTTGACGCAATTTATGCAGCTACCTACTTCTAAATAATCCGTGCTCTGTTTTACTTTACTCCAATGTAGGTTGATTTACAAAGCTAACACGTGCACTGGCTGATGCTTGACGCAATTTATGCCGCTAATTAATACTTCTAAATAATCCATGCTCTGTTACCGAGTTGGGCCGATTTCATTTTAACATAAACCGCAGGCTTCTGAATAGGTAAAATAGCTGCTATAAGCATCGATTTTGCTTTGTTTTGTTAACAAGCTCCTGCAGGGTCAAGATGAAAAATTCCTACTGAAATTATGTGTTTTATTAACGTTTCACAGGGCAATTTTCTGAGTTAATCTTTTCTTTAGGTTGGTTGCCTTGAAACTTGATCATTCTGTATATATTATACGATTAGACTAGAGATCAAGCAAAAATGTGAAAAAAAATTTTAAACCGAGATGCTGGTTCCGGTATAGTTTTCCCTTTTGCCGGAACCCGAATTCCGGTTACTCATTGGTGTCCAAGGTAGGCTTAGATAGCGAGGGGAGGCTGGGTTAGGGGTAGCCAAATCTTTCGACGTTGTCCAATTTTTCCACATTATTTTCCCTAGTTTTTTTAATTTTCATATTTTACTAAAGCTGCTAAGTTTTTAAGCGCTTATTCGGCGTGCGGGGTTAATATGATTTAGCGAATATCCGACACCTGGGGCTGTAGCCGCTGCCCTGCTGATACCTATGATACATACAATATAATGCAACGTGTATAGATGATTTAACCCTTTCGCAGCCAGTGTCCAGTACACTGGACACAAGTATTAATTACGCGTTTGTATTCATCCAATCAAATAACAACTCCGAAGTTAATGTAATTACATACTATTGGTTGTTCTCATTATATTATGTTTGTTGGCATCTGGCGGCATTGCGGCGTATCTAGTTACAAGGATTTAAACTTGCTGTGTATACAAGAACCGCCAGGAGGTCAATTACGCTATATTCCTGATACAGTCACTCCATTACTTGTATGTATTTGAGGTACGTAAAATTTGTAGTATGTGGAAGGGCTATTAGATTTCTAGTATTCAACCCAGTTTCTTGCCCTATCGGATTTTTGCCGTTTTGCAGGCTTTTACCTATCTATCCTATTTTAAGCTAATATCAAAACTAGTGTCACGAGTGCATTTTGCATTTTGTTTTTTATATAGGTGAAATCTAAACTGGTATGGAACAACAACTTGAAACATATAAAATAAATTTAACATAAGCTATTTATAACGGCATAAAAAGTTATGTCACAAGTACTGTTGTGCAATTGGCTGTTTTGAAGTCAAACGATCGGCCTCGGCAGTCGGCCAACGGTCAGCAGTGCAGTCGGCCAACGGTCGGCAGTGCAGTCGGCCAACGGTCGGCAGTGCAATCGGCTAACGGTCGGCAGTACAATCGGCATTGCAGTCGGCCAACGGTCGGCAGTACAGTCGGACAAGGGTCGGCAGTGCAGTCGGCCAACGGTCGGCAGCGCAGTCGGCTAACGGTCGGCATTGCAGTCGGACAAGGGTCGGCAGTGCAGTCGGCCAACGGTCGGCAGCGCAGTCGGCTAACGGTCGGCATTGCAGTTTGCCAACGGTCGGCAGTGCCGTCGGCCAACGGTCGGCAGTGCCGTCGGCCAACGGTCGGCAGTGCCGTCGGCCAACGGTCGGCAGTGCAGTCGGCCAACGGTCGGCAGTGGAGTCGGCCAACAGTAGATAGTGACAAATCTATCATTGCAGTACAATTATACTTATGACCCAAGTAACCCTGAGGGGCAGAAAAAATGTAGGCATGCAGTTCTCAATATACTAAGCCTAAGCGTTTAGTCTTGCCAAAGCTGAGGTTCCTATATCAGACATACAGTGAGCCTAAGTCGGTGGACTGCCGCCCCTCGAACCGCCGGCTCTAAGCTGTTGTTTTTTCTAACGATATAACGTATTGCCTCTCGGGGATACGGGCGCCATACTTATTATCACTATACTTATCATCACGCCTGTGGTGGGAGAAGTAGAGCAACCCCCACAGACAATACTGTTCGTTTTATACTTATAATCTTTGGATTCTTAGATGACACGGGAGTTTAGTTTATCATTTGATGCGAGGTCAGGATGCAAAAGTGAAAAACTTTTCATCCATATCTGATAGAAATTAAAAAATTTTGAAAGGCCTATGAATTCAATTCGCCAGCTCTAAGCCTACCTTTAACAGCCAGTGTCCAGTATGCTGGACACTATCGTATTTTACAGCTACAACTATTTTTGACATTTATTTGATGTTCATTACTTTCATTGAACTCAATATTTGTTTTATGTAAAACATATTTTTTCTGTGTTGTGTTTGACATTGCGGTAGCGAAAGGGTTAAAACATTCCTATTGCCTGCCCGTCACTTATCCTTAATATTTCGTACATATTTATGCGTAACATTGTTGCGTCCGACAGTGTGCGACTGCACTTGTATAAAGCAGGAAATTGAAAACCATTTTTGTTTGCTGAAGCGTTAAATGTATGGTTTCTGTTGACGGAAATGCTAAAATCTAAGACTTAATCTGCCATAATGGCGCGTCTATTTTTGTAGAGTATTATATAATTACTATCTAATAGGAATATTCGGCTGTGATCAGCGAATCTAACCTGAAGAGCCGCAGTTTCTGTTGAGCTTTTTCAAAAAATTTTCTACAATGTGCAGTCACTGCACACAACGTGTGTGAACGCTGCATTGCTTAATGTGTTAAATACCTGTACTTATTTTAACCCAGTTACGGCCGAATTTATATATCGCGCAATGTGTGACAAACGCATACCGTCGCCACATGAAGAACTCTGGCTGGTACGGCTGGAAGAAGCGTACGCAAGCTACTATGCTATCTATTAGCTGTTGCTCGGTTTCTTAAGGAACCTCGAAAGGCGAACGAATAACAACGCACGTGCAAATGTATATCAAATGGCTGGACTCTCCATTCACTGTAACTTTTGTCAGGAGGCATGAATCTGGTACCCCCTGGTTGCGAACCGGAGGGCGACCAATTTTGCCAAGAAAAAACTGTTAAAAATTGTCTGTTAAAACGCTTTTGATGGAGAGAAAATGTGATTTTAAAGCAAATTTTGACAAATAGCCCCCACCTTACCCCAATTTGGAGAAACCAGTATGACACAGTTAGTTAACACATTAGTGAAGCGCAGGCGTTTTTTTGATGCCTATCGCTATTAATCTGTTAAGCGTACAGACAGCTGGTCGCTACCCATTTAGGACCAAAAATGTTCAATTTTGGCACCCAGTTTAGTTAATCATAGGCATTTTTTCAATAATTTATTTGTAATACATAAATGGCGTCTATATGTTTTCGGGCTGCTGTGGAAGAAAAAACTGTGGTACTCGCTTTAATGCGCTCCCACGAGCGCTACCTGTCTCTGAACACTAAAATATCAATTTTTGTAGAAATATCGTTTGAAGTTTTGAAAACTTTCAAAGGTTTCCATTTTTATGAGACTAAACACATTTTTCTATAGTTTTTTATACGAGTCGTAACGATCGTGCTGTTGCCATTGACGTGAGGCTGTAGTATTACTGCCTGTCATGGAGTTTGCAGTCGGCAATCTGGTTCTCACTGCACCATTTGTAAATTCTAGTGTCATGGTATCTGTTTTAGATGCTTTAATGTATTAGGCATATGTATGGATCTTTTGACATGCCGCCCAACGAGAATCGACCGCATCTGTTCACCTATATACATTGCAGTGGTGCGAAGAACAGTGATGATGGTATAATTTCCGATGACGGCGACAATCATATGGGCGATTTTCGGAACTGGAGTTGTCTCTCTATCGTTGCGGCGTTTATGGTAGCAGCTGGCGTTGTTGGACTTGCCTTGTCCCGAGTTTGGTCAGGCGACTACCCACTGCAGCATGTAGTTTTCATTGACTGCCAGCCGAATGGAAGTATCGTTCAGTCACTTTACCACTGGCAACCTCAAAACTCGGGCCAAGGAGCGGGATTGCCTCCACGTTTGGAGCTTGATTTGACTTGTGTTGACAATACATCTGCAAGCGATGACATTAGTCCAAACCCTACTAAAGTTGGTGCTCTTCTTACGCGGTGCCTTACTCAAATAACCGCATCGATTCCCTCCAACCTGTTGATGTCTACGCGGATAGTTCTTTTTGAAACCAGCTCAGGCCGGCTATTTAATAGTACCGATCCGCTTCGCGCTTATATGCAGCTAGTGGCTTTTGCTAATGAGCTGCGGACCACGGCGTCAAAATTCATACTCATTACGCAGCCAGCGATCTTGACGGTATCCAAAGAAGCCGCATTTGATTTCTCGGCAGCTTTATATCGTACAAATTCTTTCAGTGATGATACCGATAGTGGGAATACCATTTTAAAACCTGCGAAAAATGAAAAAGATTATTTATCTAGTTACAGCATGCTCAGCTGGGATGATTACAAAGCCGAAATGGCTTTAATGGATTGTGACAATATCCTGTGTGGAAAAACACAAGTCAAGGGTTGCGAGCGGTTGCGCTTCGGATTTTCCAACTTTTCGACTGTGTATGCGCAAATTGACGACTGTCTGGGTATTTCGTTTATATGGAAAGCGTACGTGGCTCGCATCCTTAACAACTCGATTTTGGTTAATGAGCCGCTTAATATGAGCTGTTTAAGCGAACGATCCCAATTGTCGATCAACGTTTCTGATATTCGGTCGCGCCAGTGTGTATCTATGGCTCCGCAGTATGGTAACGTAACAGAAGTTTCTTTTTCCGGCACTGGCCAGTGGGGCAGCTGTTTGAGGCAACTAAAAATAATTGCGTCAAGTCACAGCTTGTTTCCCCAAACAACCGAGGCTACCCAAAACTGGACAAGAAAATCCATTTTCCGAAACCGGACAGTTATACCCACATCCATCTTTGCAAGTGTCATACTACGTCTGAATAAAACAAAATTTGGGGGCATTGGAAGCTTTGCCGACTTTGAGCATGCAACTCTTGACTATTGCAGTACAAGCATGGAACATCGTCGAATCGAACAACTTCCGTACCGACAGCTGTGCTTTCAGTCGTTGTCCAGTGTAGCTATACTTAGCGCCACGTTTGGTATTGACGACGAAACACTATCCTGGGATTCCGTTAGGTTTCTTAGTAGTTCCGTCGAGTCAAGTGTTCGTTGGCCGATTGGTTTTTGGCTAAACACGAGTGCAGAGCTTCCACAGCCGCAGCCGGTTGATCTCATCTCAACCCAGCTTTTTATCAGCTTAGCGGTGCTTTTTGGGGCTATGCTACTACCGGTTTCCGCCATGATAGTATTTACTTTTACTTCATGTGCCGATCAATGGAGGAAGCAACGAAATTTCGACGATGATCAGTCTAACAATAGTACCAGAGTTCTTTTGTTGAATGACTCAAATTTGTAGTCGGTAGCCTTTTCTAGCAATTCGGTAGCGCTTTTGACTATAGTTCCAGCTGGTTATTATGTGATTACGTCACTGTGTTTGATGTTTATTTATATGTCACGGATTGTGTGTTAAAAACGCTGTTTTCTTGTTGCTACTAAGCTTATGCTTCTGATTTTATGTTATTTATGTAAAAAAAAACATTAGTTTCACGAGTATTTCTGGCAATCATGGCATTTTCTTTAGATTTTGATTATATATATTTTCCAGTAGTTTAAGAAATATTCACCTAGCTCACCTATTAATTATGTGTTTCTGAGAAGTACGCTAATGTGAAAGCGGATTTTTGACAGCATGTAGCTTCAAAACGTGAGACCGGTGAGAAAATGAATGAGATGTGATAGCTAACATAAAGAGTGCTCAAAGTAGTGTATCAAAAGTGTACGATTTATCACATCGATTAAAGTGTTCTGGTGACGACTTTAAAAATAACAGCTCAACCAGTTTACTCTAATTGATGGGGCATGCCATTTTTCGAACTTTAGAAGCTCACCAGAGAATGTTAGGTTAGACGTATCCTAAATAGGCTAAATCTAATATTCAAATTTGTCATCTTTAAATATTTTTAACCCCCGTAAACTCAGAAGATAATGCCGAAACGCTTCCATTTTGTGTATTGATATGTTTCTACATAAGACCCTACGTGGTATTAATGTATTGGCAACCGCTTCATTTCGATAGATGTCAGGTTTGCTTGATATCGAATTCGCTGTGGAATGACAAGCAGGCGCAGCTTTATTTCGTTGTCCAAAGTAAAGTAGGTGTTTTTCGTTCTTGAGTTTCACTTTGAATATGCATTTATAGCATCGTTACGGAAATGGCCTGACAGTCGTTCGCGAGATGACAAGTATCCCTTACCAAGTCTACGTTCTATCCACAGCGTGAGCATTATCCGCCATAAAGGTTGCATCCACCTGGGCTTCGATTGCTACTCCCAAAATATGCAGTATTTCTTGTTTAATGTACGTTCTCTGCTAGCTAGTCACCTACAGCGCTCTAAGTACAATGGGATTGGGATTGTTTATTGTTTTGTGATGCCATTTGTCACGCCTGTGGTGTACACGACATGTCACGTCTACAATGTGTGCAATAACTTTTGTGTATATACCAGATGCTGCGCTGAGACTGTTGTATGACTACCATTACTTTCGGCTCATGTGGCTATAATTTAGGTGCCCTGTAAAATGTGACCACGGAATGAAATCTATAGCTATTAACATTGTGAAATTAGAAGATTTTGGAAAATTTTTATACATATTTTGGCTACTGCTTAGTGCTTTGTAAGATACTTGAAAGATATGCCAAAATTGTTACGGAGCACCCGTCTGCTAAAATCGGATGGAAAGTGACGTAATTTTTGTGTCTGTCTGTGTCTCGCGTAACTATTCCTTGGATTGATGGATTTTCGCATTTTTATTTTTAGTACCCTTCACGGAAGCAATGTTATTTTTATCTTAACTTTCGAATACTTTGCTCTGGTTGGTTTTATTTCATTATAAAATGATAAATGCCGTGCGAAGCTTCTTTTTTGTTTTTCGATTAAGGCTCCGGTTCTGGATTTATGGGGTTTGAAGTGCGGGGGTATGGCGCCCTAGTGGTTCCTCGACCCAAAATTTGAAAATTTGTTCTGACATTTGGAGCGGCTGATAAGTTTCACCTGGGTGTTTTCTGGAATGGAAAACTCATTGCCGGTGCTGGTTTTGTTCTGTGATCCATGGTTCTATGATTACAGATGTATGACGCCCATGGTATGAGGTCAGATGTCAAAATGAGGGTTTTTTACCACATTTTAGTACCCTTCACGGAAGCAAAGTTATTTTTACCTTAACTTTCGATTTTTTCTCTGTTTGGTTTTATTTCATAGTAAAATGATAAATGCCGATGCCTCTTTCTTGTTTTTCGACCAAGGCTCTGGTTCTTGAGTTTTGGGTTTGAAGTATGGTGCTCCAATGATTTCCCGACGCAAAATTCGAAAATTTCATCTGACGTCTTGGCGGCTGCTAGGTTCCACTTAGGGTTTTCGGGCATAGGAAACTCATTGCCGGTGCTGGTTTTGCTCTGTGATCCATGGTTCTATGTGTACGAACGTATGACGCCCATGGTATGAGATCAGAAGTCAAAATGAGGGTTTTTTACTACTTTTTAGTGCCCTTCACGGAAGAAAGGTTATTTTTATCTTAACTTTCGAGTTTTTTCTTTGGTTGGTTTTATTTCATAGTAAAATGAAAAACGCCGATGCCTCTTTTTTGTTTTTGCATTAAGGCTCCGTTTCTAGAATTATAGGATTTGAAGTATGGCACCATCAAGGTTCCTCGACCCAAAATTCGGAAGTTGTATCTGACGTCCTGGACGGCTGAAAAGTTTTACTTGGGGATTTTCGGGCATGGGAAACTCATTGTCGGTGTTGATTTTGCTGTGCGACCCATGGTTCCATGGCTACGGGGCTATGGCGCCCACATGGTTCATCGCCCCAAAATTCCCAATTTTATTGTGACGTCTTGCGAGACTGATAGCTTGCACTGAGGGTTTTCGGGCATGGGAAACGTGTTGCCGGTGTTCGTTTTGTTCTAACTTGTGCGGTATTGTGTGATATCCACAAATAGCTTATCAACGTATGCTATTGAGAGCTGATTGGTTGGGCAGGCAAAAGGCGTAAGGTGTACCTATCAGAGTTGCAACGCGGTCACCGGGTCAGACCCCTGGCGCGGTTGTGATCCGGTCTTCCTAATTTTGCATATACTTAATATAACCTAAACGCTGCAATCATGGAGAATTCCCAATTACCATAGCAGTTGGGACTTACAGGATTTAAGAAAGACGACATAGTTTGCCTTTTTTTATTTTTTGCAGCTAGGCAGTTTGTTAATGTTTTTTGCAGTAGTTGTTGTTTATATTGTTTCGATTAAATTAAAAAATATTAATAGTGTACGTACACGTGTAATGCTCCCCTGGATGCCTTCGCAGCTTTTCGAGTCCAAGCCGTGCCAAAGGAAACGTATCTAAAAACACAATGACAACGGATATTGAAGGATCAAGCTCCGAATCAGAGCGGAGTTTTTCGACGGCCGAAAAAATTACGAGGAAGCACAGAGCCTTGCACGTACTTCGGTGGAAGCTCAACTGCTGATTAATAAAGCAATTAAGTATCACTTAATTTCTTAGACTGACTGATTTTAGAACTTCAGCATGTAAAATATATTTTCAATATCTGAATTGTGATGTTTAATTTGGTTTAAGGTTACTGAATTTTTATCTACGTCATAAATTTATCAATGTAAAGGTTGTAATATGGATAATAGTCACTCGAGTCACCGGGTCACTATGCCGACCGGGTCACCGGGTCATATGTTGCTGACCCGGTTGCAACTCTGGTACCTATGCTTCACTACATTCTGCAATCTCGATAGAGCTACTAGTGAATAATTGATGAAATGTTTCAAGTGTTTTAACTGTCTTGTGTTCCTCTAGGTTTTTTCAACTAAAGACAACTTTCGCTGGCTCCAAACAGCACAAAATTTAGGTCTAATTTGTAGCTGGTGTGACTATTACGCTATCAAAAACTGTCGAAAATTCAAGGGAATTACGCAGCTGAACAGGTGTAACGAATAGCCTGACGTGAACTATATTACTAAAGACAACGTGGACTATCACAGAAATGATCGCATGTACCTTCTTGCCTGGCTTTCACAATAAGAATCAAATGAAAAACAATTAGTATAAGGTCATAAGATGTAGCCGTTACAATTACTAGGTATTTGTGTTGTTGTAGGTAACTGCTATAAATTTTAATAATATAGTATTACACTACAATCCATATCGCTTGAAGCAATGAATTCATCATGTATTAAGTGCCGCAATGCGTCGCCAGTGGTCGTTCTTAATGTCCATGACGTTTACTGCAAAGCCTGTTTCACTCAGTACGTCCGCCACAAATTCCGTGCAACCCTTGGAAAGCATCATGTATTTCGCTACGGTGATCGTGTATTGGTGTGTTTCGGTGGGACATTGAACAGCGTTGTCCTGCTGAATTTATTAGCTGACGCATTTTCAGAATCATCGCATAAGAAGATTAAGATCGAACCCACAATCGCAATTGTGCTGCATTGGAACGAGCACGGGTCAAGTGATGACTACATAGCTGATGTGAGGGCAAGATTAGCTGAAGCCATAGCTGTCTACGGCAATGTAGTATGGCCAGTTGTTATTACAACAATGGAAAACTGCCTTTGGAATTCTTGTCAAGCGATTCAGAATAACATAGTATGGTTTAATAAAAAAGAAGCAACCAATAATCCGAAACGACTCGAGTTTTGCCATCAGTTGTTGATTACAAATCTACTTTCCAGTATATCTAACCCGACCAGTTGCGAAGAGGTGTATCATCGGCTATATTTGCTCGGTTTGCGCCGTCTTGCCCGATCGCTTGATATCGGCAAAATAATCGTGGCTGATTCCATGACTGATCTCAGCTCACGTGCGCTGCATTCGGTTGCATTAGGTCGAGGGCCACAAATTGCGAACGATACAGCGGTGATAGATGATCGACTGCTACCTGATTTGACCAAAGAACGTGATTCTACACAAACACACAAATGCAGCAGTGGTGAGCAGGAGCTTGTGGAAGAAGTGCTTGATCGTAACGTTATCCAAACGTGGATTGTGCGTCCGCTTCGCGAACTATCGTCCAAGGAATTGGGCTTTTATGCTCACTACTCAAAGCTAACGGCAACTATTACAACAAATGTCGCATCATCTAATGCTGTAACTCCGCGACCGGCGAATGTTCAAAGCATTTCCAGAGATTTCGTGGCGGGTTTGCAGCGACAATTTCCTGCGACAGTGTCGACGGTATTTAGTACGTCCGGCAAAGTGTTGAACTCTTCGAACGACTTAACCCATACTGTAGGATCTGATCAAATATGCCGGTTGTGCAACTCTGTCTGCTTAGCGGACACTATGACCACTGCGCAGTATAATCCTGATGGACTGTTGCTGTGTCGCAGTTGCATGTTCGTTTTAAGAGACGTTGAGGACATAAATCTCTTGCCACCGTTGTAGCAGTCACACCCATAGTTAGTGTTCCACGCTTATAACGCACCACCGGTTGCTTTATTAACGGACGACGCTATCCTCTGGGTATGTTCACAAATTGATTGAAATAACCGAGAAGGCTAGTTGTTTATCGGCTTCGAAAAAGGCGGCGGACTGTTCAGAAATTACTTTATTTTCCGTTCAATTCGATTTGCGATACCATTTAAGTTGTTTCATTTAGCTACTACGGCCATTATTTGCTGATTTGTGGTTGTTTCGCTGTGTGACATAATACTGAATGCACTGGATATTTTTTTAAACTCGATACTTTAAATTATGGCCAAACGGGTTTGTTTCGTATTTTTGAGGACTAGTCTAATAATAAGGTGCCAAATTAGGCGGACTGGATATGCAAGCAACACAGCAGATGTGGATCATCGACTATTCCCAAATGTGTCCAAGTATGTGACAAAAGTGAGAGTAGCCAATATTTACAGGAGGCAAGGTATCCCATACGTGAATGTCACTTATAGCAATACGTCTACCATATTGCAAATCCGTATCGTTGAGTTTAAGGGGAAAATTGTATGGAATTTTTAGCCATCCGTCCACCTGGACCACGAAGATGAGCGTTTACTTGAAAGCCTGCTCCGAAACTTCAGTTTGAGACATAGATAGTATATACTCTATAGTGAGCTCGTTTTGTCTCAGCGTAACTTGTTTCATTATTACTATATCATGCTGCAAAAATGACCATTCGGTCGAGAATGATTAATGTGCAAAAGATCTCTCGTAGCAAGCCTAACTCATTTTGGATCAAAATATTGAGCTCCAATTTCCGTGTCGTGTTTATCTGGGACAGTTTCCCGTGTCGTGTTAATGGCCAGGTCTTAGATCCATACTTAGGTACAGGCATTCTGACCAAAAGTTTCTTTTCTGTGACAGCGAATAACCGCAGAAAGTAGATGTGTTTTGTTCCTAATTACGCAAAACTCATCGAAGCGGTTACATAAATCTTGGCTACATTATCTCTTTATCCAAACTTTTGTAAGACTGCGCCGGCGAAGTTTGAAAACTGGCAGAGTTCTGTCCGATCTCTGTCAAGAAAAGTGTTGCTTGACATTAACTATCCGCCTGCCAAGCTTAAATAGCCACTGATAAAGTGCGTAATGCTTCGATTGAAATGACTTCTTGATTGGTAATGTTTAGAACTAGCATGCAATATTGCTGCTAGGTCTCTCACAGCGGCAACCAAAGTATCTACAACAACAAGGGGCAATCATTTGGGTATACCTACGAAGAGGCTGTAATGGCCGAATGAGACCACATATACGAATGCGCACCACCTGTCACATCAACAGGTTTAGCTAGTATATATGCCCGCCACATTACTGATATCATTACTCGTGCGTTGTCGATTGGGTCAGAGTTCAATCGCAGCTGCTATTTGCGACCCGCTGTAGACACGATTACCATGGTCCCAAGCGAACTGCATATATAAGTGTATTACTATTGCAAGATTTATATAGATACGGCCGTTGACGCGTATAAGCTTTGATACTTAACCCTCTCATGCCCACTAGGCCCAAATGGACCCAACGCACATTGCGAGTCGTTCTGTTTACTGAGTATGTCGTACGTTTGAGCGTGCGTTGTTATTCGCTCGCATTGTGAGGTTCTTTAAGGAACCGAGCAACAGCTCTCAGATAGCTCAGTGGTTCGCGTACACAAGTTTCATCCGTGCGTTTCGGGTTCGATCCCTGGCGCAGGCTTGAGTTTGTCAAACATTGCACGATAAACAAATTAATTCGGGCATGAAAGGGTTAAGGATTTATAACCTTCATAATTGAAATGTCAATCTTTCATAAATATATATATATAACTACTACAGTGTTAAATGCTTGACGTTCATATCACTTCAAGCTTTATAGTTTCCAACATTCCCAGAAGTAAACTTTGCATTGAAATTTAATTTTATGCACTTTTGTTTTTGACGAGATATAGATATTGAGATTATATAGGGTCAGAAACGCAAGAGTTATACAATTACGCTCGCTACAAATTACTTTTCGCACCATTTGAGTGTGGTTGTGGGTGTAAAGAATGATGGTCAACGTTGCTCAGGAGTGTGCCGCTCTTTATATTTGTCTTTTTAACTTACCCGGCACGTCGCGCTAATTTTCAGTCTTGCCCTCCCCGAATATATACGTCCCACTTATAATAAACATGACTATTCAACCCATGCTCCTGGACCAACTAATCTCCAGGTTCCTAACTCACCAGCTTTATATATCCCCCAGAAATATTCTGGGACCGCCAATCTTGCACCCCAGCCATGTTGTTGGACCACTATTTCAGACCCAACCTGAATCTGGAAAGTGTATTAATATCTAAAGCGACGTATCGTGTATGTTAACAAGACAAAGCTGAAAAGTGTCACTGCATTAGACTTTACCATCATCAAGTCTTGTTTTATAACTTATATTGGTTGTTTGTCATATAAATCGTAAGAGCAACAACATAGATTTTCTGAAAATATAAACTGCATGAGAAAACTTGTCCTTCATGTGACGAGTGAATGATGTCCCTGAATGCTGGATGGTCCACCTGCGGAACTTTCTGTACTGGCACGACTGGAACTTTATAAAAACAGGAACTGGTGTAGTCTTGAGTCGATTGGTTTTGAATATTTAGATTACTGGTGGAATTTTGTCGTCATATCAACTCATACAATCGAGTATTTTTAAGTGTGGTAAGAAACCATTTTCTTTTGTGCCACCATCATTGTATTTGTAAAACCTCTTATTGGTAACGGTCATTAAATGAAATGTGTTGTAAATATCGTAACATGCTTTTTACAAGATGTTCCATTACGTATTTGAAGCCTTTATGAATTTTTAATTTATATTTAATTATACAAATTCACATGATTTGGTAGCTTACGTTACAAATATAAATTTAATATTATTGCGAGTTTGCGTCTTTGAAAGTTTGATTATTGTTTAGACAAATGAGCGACTTTTGTAGAATATAAGGTGGCTTTTCCGTTATAAATGACCTCCCATGTTAAAGTTCTGTCCGAACTGGGTATCTCTACCACGGGTGTTAGCTACACTATGCAGATATTTGAAATTATGTAGTGTGCTTGTTTATGCTATCTTTGATTACATCTCGGGAATCTAAAATTTTTCTCGGAATATGGTCATATTGGGTACCATTCGACTCAGATTCATGACACAAATCTAATTTATTATTGAAATTTACGCCACTGTTAGAAAGTTATGAGGGCTCAAGCAACCCTGAAGGGCGGTACTTTATAACGTTAAAAAGAAAGAAAGCTTAGAGCGCGGGGCGGCAGCCCTTCGCCTTAGGCCTCGAGTATGTCTCATATAAGGATCTTAGCTTACTATATCGGCAAGTCCTGCGTTTTATTTTCGCCCCTCAGGGTCATTGTTCCCTTATAACCTTTTAACGGCGTAGATTTCCATAAATTGCACATGAGTATATTTTTCTTATTAAGCTAAGTCGAGTGGTACCCAAATGATCATATTCCGAAGAGAAAATTATGGGCTCCCAAGGACTGGGACCTCGAAAAATAGAAAAGAAAAGACATGGTTGATACCAAAATCAGCTTTGTGTCTTCAAAATTGACCAAATTTGGGCTGAGGGGATAATGGAAAAGAACCGCAGTGCAATGCCTAAAGTGTCTAATGCTACAGCTAGGCAGACTGTATCTAGATTCCCAATACACATTGACATAGATTGATTTCCAAAGCGTAAGTACTTATGCGGCGTGCATGTCATAAAGGGTCCTCATGTGGAATTTATCTCTGCTCTGGTTGTCTCATCCGCCATCCGTTATATAGCGCCCTAGACACCATGTTTTTGAAGTATTTTAACACAGTATACATATGTAGCGTGATGTCGGTAATGGCATGTTGTAGACTACATCACAATAATTATCAAAAAATTATATCGTGTCAGTCAGCTACACTATGCTGTTATTAACGAACATTATGTAATGTGTTTGTGCATGGTGTTGTTGATACCACCAGCAAAAAAATAATACATAAAATTAGACACTATAATTAAGCTGATAGTGTCTCATGCCCCATTTGTTTTCAGAGCGTAGTGTAACGTAGTGAAGATTGTATGTTGCAGGCTCGATAGCTTTTAAATTCTGTCTGTGTGTGATCGCCATAAGTCGATTTTCATGATCTGAGCTTATTCGAACCGGCATAGTCGATATACCGTATACATCACTGAGCGTTTTTTGATTTGGGGTCTGGTTCTGGGCGTCAGGTCAAAATGAGGTTTTTACCATATTTTAGTACCCTTCACGGAAATAACTTTATTTTATCTTAACTTTCCGAATTTTTTTCGCTGGTTGGTTTTATTTCATTGTCAATTGATAAATGCCTCTTTTTGTGTTTCGATTAAGTCCCAGGTTCTGGAGCTATGGGTTTTCAGGTATGGCGCCCTCGCGGTTCCTCGACCCGAAATTCGAAAATTTGTTCTGACGTCTTGGGGGTCTGAAAAGTTTCATTTGAAAGTTTTCGGACATGGGAAAGTCAATGCCGGTTGCGGTTTTGCTCCGCGACCCATGGGTACGGGGGTATGGCGCCCCGATGGTTTCTCGACCAAAAAGCGTACTATATATAATGTGTGATATCCACATAGCATATCGGCGTATGCTATCGAGAGCTGATTAGCTGTGCTCGCAACAGGCGTAGGTGTACCTATGCTTCACTACGCTCTGTAATCACGATGGAGTTACTAGTATTATATGGTGTAAGTATGTACGGCATGCCACTAGACGGTGTGGTGTAGAATATTGGGGAACAAAACTTCTGCATTTAGGTGTTTTATGTCATAAACGCCGCATTTAAATATGACTAGATGGTACTAGACGGTGCAAAATTCTTGCATTGTTGTTATGGACGAATTCATCAAAAAGTTCGGCAGCCTGGTTTCGCTTACCCGTTATGCAGTTGTAAATGCATAGCCTACGGCCGGTCGACCTATGGTTCAGCCGATGGCCTAATAGTCTTCACCGCCGGCTTTCACCCCGCTGTCCAACGCTACTGGAGTATAAGCATATAATGGCTGTGGTAATAAAGCACATGTGATAGTTTTGTGCATAATGAAATTGTTGCTTTACTTTTGCACTGATTTATACTTGTAGGCTTTTCACATTAGCTCTGATGAGGAGCTATTAACAAACTCAGCTGTAGGAAATTATGGTTCGTAAGAAAGTTACATGGAATGTTCGAATGTTATAAAAACTTTTCACGGCTGAAGCTGACTAACAATAGAAATAGGATGTAATCACCGTTGTGAGAAACGCAGTCTTCGTGAAAAAGCCATACTAAGGAATTCGTTGAATTTAACGACTTCGGAAAAGTATATACTTTAATAGTGTAACTAAGTTAGAAAACGCATTATCAGAATGTAGTTGGAGCTCGATAATACAGTACGGTAAGCATACGTCGTAACAACTACGCCATGATTTATTGGTAATGGTAATATATAAACTTGTATTTCACAGGGAGTAACCGGAATTCCGGTTCCGGCGAAAATCGTGTTCCGGTTGTGGTTCCGGCAAAGGGCAAAAACGATACCGGAACCGGAATTCCGGTTTAAAAATTTTGTTTGAAATTTTCCACGTTTTTTGCTTCATCCTGTAATCCAAACATATGTAATATATGTGAAACGTAAGTAGGGCACATAATTTGAGCAGGAATTTTTCATAATAACCTGCAGGAGTTTGTTAAATCAAAGCCAGGTCGATGCTCGTAGCAGCTATTTTACACATCCAGAAGTCTGTTGGATACGTTTGAATTAAACCGGTCCAACTCGGTAACAGAGTATGGCTTACGCAGAAGTACTTAATGTATGCTTGGCTAACATAAATTGCGTCAAGCACCCGCCAGTGCGCTTGTAAACTTGGTAAATCAGTCTAAATTGAAGTAAACTAACATTATTTGCAACGCAGCTAGAAACTGCTTTCTTGGCAATGAACTGTATTTATTGAAACTGTGCGACCAGTATCACAGTGTGTCTCATTTATAGCATTCTGATTAGAAAGTTATCATCATTATGATCTAACTGACGGGCACTGTTTGTCCAACGCTAGCCTAAACAGTGTCTCTGACCACTGATCATAAAATTACCTTCTATCTATTATTTTCTCTTAGAATCATATAAACCAATAATTTTAAGTATCCTACAGAAGAACATGTAACAAACGTATGTGTAGTAAAGGGAGGCGACTGGAGACAGAGCGAAAGTGTGTATTCAAAGCTCCAAGCTTTGTAAGCACATTCGATTTGACGCAGTATACGCAATGGTGTATAGTGGAAGACATTTTGTGCTCTGAATGTCCAAAACCCGACATATTTGATCGATAAATAAATATTATTAGCTTCTTCAGTCTTTAAAGTTTCAGAAAGGCAATAATACCATCGCAATACATTAAGTTTAATGTAAAAGTTATTTTTAATGCATTTTAAATACACTATTATATTCCGTCATCTGTTTTACTATATATATAAATTTCGAAGACCAGGTTCCGGTTCCGGATCCGGTTTAAATGGACGGTTCCGGTTGCTGGTTCCGGTTCCGGTAAATTTCGGTTCCGGTTATTCCTTGGTATTTCACACAGCGTCTATAAATCGCTTCTGTCAGTCAGCAGACCGTTATAGACGTTTCTATTAGTTGGTTGGAGCTATACAATTGAGGTAACTGGCATCAAATTTTTGTCTTCGTGGAGTCAGGTACCAAACTAGAGAAATTAAACAGATAACATATGCTTTAATTAGGGTATGGTAGAACTGTCTGGCGGTTGAACGTTTTTGTTAAAGTCATAACAATTATTCGCATACTTTTGTCTCACTGAAATGTTTTACTAATTGTAGGCAATAATTTAGTGACACTGTGTGCGTAGAGTAAGGAATTTATAGTGATTTTGGCGTCGCAAAATATTAGCAGATTTCATAGCGTTTGTGGAATCCAACAGGAGATAGTGTTTTCAGTAAAAGAATACACATAATTACACAAAAGCTTACACGCGGTCGTTCAACCCTTGAGTTATTACAAAAGACGGCTTTTCAGCTCAATACTAACGATTAGTGGTCATTGAAATTGTTTCGTTAAAATTTAAAATTAATTCAAGTTTTAAGGCCATTTAATGTACGGGTGTTAAATACATATTGTTAATTTTCAGGATCTATTAACTTGTTATTGTTGACATTTTGGCGACGTGTCGCAATGTCGAAAACCGTTACAATACCGAAGGATGGCGACTGGATTTGTCCCGATATGAAGTGTGCCTGTGTCAACTCAAAGCAAAGCAAACGGTGCATTCGGTGCTTCCGCGACAAGCCAAAGGCCAAAGGTACGGTCGGGCATGAAATTGGAAAAGATATGGCCGAGAAAAGCAAGGGACTGTTTTCAGCTGAAGACTGGCAATGTTCAAAGTGTGGAAATGTCAACTGGGCACGGCGAACGACTTGCAATGTTTGTAATGCTCCCAAGTTTGGAGAAATAGAATCTCGTACCGGTTATGGTGGCGGCTATATGGACAGGCAAGATCCAGATTATATTCAGCGAGACGACAGTGACGAAGAATACGACGAGTATGGACGACTGAAAAAACGGCGACGCACACGAGACAACAAGGATTATGGGAAAAATGATGATACAAAGTTAGCCGACATGGAAATGGCATCAACGTCTCCTACACCGTCTACAGATGAGGACAGTGATGCTGAAGCTAGTATAAACGATCGTTCCCGCAATAGTGTTGGCAATGCAATCCGGAAAGGGAAAGAAAACAGTGATGACGCCGATGATGACGATGATGATGAAGAAGAAGAAGATTTGTCGAAATATATGATAGGCGATGAAGTAGATGAAGAGATGAAGAATGGCGGTCAGAACGAGAATGAACGAAGTCGGAGCCGAAGTTCCAGCAGTTCAAGTCAGTCAAGTAGAGGAGATAGCGAAACCAGGTCTTCTGGCGGTGGCAGTTCAAGCGAAAATGCGTCGAGAAAGCAGTCGGCATCTTCGTCGTCAGCTTCGTCTGCCTCGTCCTATTCATCTTCGCGCAAAAACACAAAATCCAGGTCGCGGTCAAAAACTTCCGAGCGTTCTAGCAGGGACTTTGATAGCCAAGAAAGTGCTAAACAAAATGATCTTCGATCTCGTGGGCAACGCAGAGAACACGAGGATAATTCGCGGTCTAAACGGCAAAGGGCGAGCAGAAGTCGGTCACCTATTCACGGAAGATAAAATACAGCTCAGCCGTGTGCAATGAGGATAGTGAATTTCATTAATCCGCGGCTGTTCGTCAAACATCATTTCTGTTGCTGATGCAAAATGTTTAACTTGGTGTCGTTAGAAATCACATAATATGTGTATTGTTGCGGATGCTATTGCTGTCAAAAACTATAGTTGGTCTTTATAGCACTATATATATTCGTGATAAATACGCAATTTTCGTAACAAATTCACAGCCTTATAGGAAAAATGATGACTCATCATGCTAATTTGCCGCAAAGATATAGTCAGCTAGTTGCGAATTTTACTGCTTTTGGTTATGTCCAATCTGAAATTTGCACTCCAATATTAATTTCTGCTCGTTTTAGCAATATAATGTTGCAGCAACTAGTATAATGGCAATTTATTACATAGCTAGAGACGAAGATTCTGTTTCTGGTTGTACTTGCTATTTCTCTTGTTTTTTTGACTCCTTTTTCAAATCCGACAATGTAGTTGGGAATTCGCCAAGCTATGCGCTCAATATATATGTATATTATTGCTGGTACTATTACTGTCAATATGTTTGTATATTGCTATTGCTATGTATTTTTTCTATTTTCAAAGCGTATGTGAAGTTCATTTAATGGCTGTTTGGATCCTGGTAATCATGCTGAAAATATTGCGCAGACCGTAGTCTAAAGTAATCTTAAACATTAATACGTGTGTAGCAGTTGCTTCTTCCTTGAATAACTCATTAGTCAACTTCTAGGCAACTCAGATTAGAAAAGATTTTCATTGATTATAGCACGGCAGGGGAAATAAGCAGCAATTTAATAACTTCCTTGAATAACTCATTAGTCAACTTCTAGGCTACTTAGATTAGAAAAGAATTTTATTAAAGGAAATTTTGTGTATTTGATTTTCAAAGGGTTTTCGCGCGGCAGGGGAAATAAGCAGCAATTGAATAACTTCCTTGAGTAACTCATTAATCAACTTCTAGGCTACTTATATTAGAAAAGAATTGTATTAAAGGAAATTTTGTGTATTTGATTTTCAATTGGTTCTCGCGCGGCAGGGGAAATAAGCAGCAGATGAATAACTTCTTTGAATAACTCATTAGTAAACTTCTAGGATACTCAGATTAGAAGGGAATTTTAGTGAAGCAAATTTTGTGCATTTGATTTTCAATTGGTGCTCGCGCGGCAGGGGAAATAAGCAGCAGATGAATAACTACCTTGAATAACTCATTAGTCAACTTCTAGGCTACTCAGATTAGAAGAGAATTTTATTAAAGCAAATTTTGTGTATTTGATTTTCAAAGGGTTCTCGCGCGGCAGGGGAAATAAGCAGCAATTGAATAACTCATTACTAAACTTCTAGGCTGCTCAGATTAGAAAAGCATTTTATTAAAGGAAATTTTGTGTATTTGATTTTCAATTGGTTCTCGCGCGGCAGGGGAAATAAGCAGCAATTGAATTAACTTCTTTGAATAACTCATTAGTAAACGTCTAGGATACTCAGTTTAGAAGAGAATTTTATTAAAGGAAATTTTGCGTATGTGATTTTCAAACGGTTCTCGCGCAGCAGGGGAAATAAGCAGCAATTGAATTAACTTCCTTGAATAACTCAGTAAACTTCTAGAATACTCAGATTAGAAGAGAATTTTATTGAAGCAAATTTTGTGTGTTTGATTTTCAAATGGCTCTCGCGCGGCAGGGGGAAATAAGCAGCAATTGAATAACTACCTTGAATAACTCATTAGTCAACTTCTAGGCTACTCAGATTAGAAGAGAATTTTATTAAGGCAAATTTTGTGTATTTGATTTTCAAAGGGTTCTCGCGCGGCAGGGGAAATAAGCAGCAATTGAATAACTCATTACTAAACTTCTAGGCTGCTCAGATTAGAAGAGAATTTTATTGAAGCAAATTTTGTGTATTTGATTTTCAAAGGTTCTCGCGCGGCAGGGAAAATAAGCAGTAATTTAACAGGGGAATTGGACCGATGGGATGTGAAAAGGTGGCATTTCGGTGGAGGTACCGCACAAACACCTCATGCGACGTAATATATACTGTGCTGTTTGCAACTATTATGTTATAAGCACAGGATACAATCGAAGAGTAAACGGAATTCCGGTTCCGACAAAAATCGTGTTCCGGTTGTGGTTCCGGCGAAAGGGGAAAACCATACCGGAACCGGAATTCCGGTTTAAAAATTTTGTATGAAATTTTCATATTTTTGCTTCATTTGTAGTCCAAATATATATATGTAATATATACGCAATGATAAAGTTCCAGTACAACAAAACAGAAGAAAAGATTAATTCAGCAAATTGTCGTGTGAAAAGAAAGTAGGACACATAATTTCAGTACCAATTTTTCATCCTGACCCTGCAGAATTTTGTTAACAAAACAAAGCCACCTTGATGCTTGTAGCAGCTGTTTTACGCATTCTAGCAAATGTTTTATGCATTCACATGTCTGCGGGGTATGTTAGAATTAAACCAGCCCAACTGGGTAACAAACTATGGATTATTTAGAAGTATACTTAGTTGTAAGCTTGGCTAACAGAAATTGCGTCAAGCACCAGCCAGTGCGCGTGTAAACTTCGTAAGTCAATCTACATTGAAGTAAAGTAACAGTCGGCAACGCAGCCAAAAACTGCGTTCTTGTCAATGAACTGTATTTATTGAAATTGTGCTAGCAGTATAACAGTTTGCTTCATTTATAGCATTTTGATCTAAAAGATATCATCATTATCATGTAGCTGAGAGGCACTTGTTGTCCAGTGGTAACCTAAACAATGTCTCTGTCCACTGATCAAAAAATTATAGTATAATATTTTACTTTATTTGCTTTTAGAACTAAATATACCAATAAATTCAAGTTGCCTACATAATGACATGTAACAAACGTATGTGAAGGCAGCCGATTGGAGACACATCGAAAATGTTTAGTCCACGCTCCATGCAAGCATATTTAGTTACAAGCACATTCAGTTTGACGCAATTTACGCAAGCTGTATAGCGGAAGGCATTTTTTTGCTCTGTGGGTCCAACAACCAAGATATTGATCGATAAATAAACATTATTTGCTTCCTTAGTATCTTCAAAGTTCCAGAAAGGCAATAGTGTCATCGGAATATATTAAGTTTAATGTAAAAGTTATTTTTAATACATTTTAAATCCACTGTACCTTCATTTCTTCCTTTAACTGTGTTTCGAAGACCAAGTTCCGAATACGGTTTAAATGGATAGTTCCGGTTCCAGTTATTCCCTGAATACAAGATATTATATATATATCTGGTAACGCGGTATAATAGCGATGTGCTATGTTGTGTTAAGGAATAATGTTATGTGCTAGGATGTAAACATGTTAACTAGAACATACAAATGATATGTCGACACTGGACCTCAGCAATAAAGTCTGATCCTTCGCCCCCTCTCCCGCCACAAGAACAGTGCAAACAACGATATGCCACGCTCCACCAATAGAAGAGTAGAGTGAATTCCAGAATACTTTTCCTTTTTGCGTAAGACATGAACGAGGCCACCCGCAGGGGATGTCGTCGTACCTAGCCTCGTGGGCGCAAACACCGTGAGCAGGGGCTTAGTACGCTACTCAAAAACGAGTCGGCCGCTGCGAGAAAATTAGGAAGGCCGCCTTACAGTGGTCTCTACTTCTCAAAAAATTTGAGGGAGGGTAGCCCGCCCTGTCCGCGTCTTTGACCTTGAGAGATGGAGAAGTCGTCCCTCCCTGAAATGAGCCAAGTTGACGGATCATCGGGTTTGCACTCTTGTCTGCAGACATGAGCAGTACAATTAGATAGGTATTTACAGTCTGTGCACTCAGAAATATTGAAATGTTCGTAAGTTTTAAATGCAATGTAGCGTAATAAATAAAAGACACATTATTCATTCAAAAATAAAATGTAAAGAAACAGTGTACAAAATTCATTCAAAACTAAACGAAACCTGTACAACTGGAACTGATGGCGGAATCTCTGAAACAGGCGAACGCGTGCATAAACAACAGCGCATTATACTGTTCGTTTCATCGTGGTGTCGTTCCATCCCTCCACAGCAATTTCAGTACCCTTTCTGGCGCATGCGGTAAGAGTAACGGCTAGCGCCACTCAAACAACTCAACATTCTCTCGCAAAGGCTACTGAATCAGCACCAGTTTACCTGAAATAATGTTTGAAAATGAAATACTGTCTATGATAGTGACGTATTAGCGGATATATTAGAGCAATTGCGTGCGACACCGTCACCAGTCAAATGCAAGAGCCTCACAAAAAGCTCCGAAGTAACTTGTTTTGTGCTAATTTGCGTCAAATATTTGCCACCTTGACGTAAAATTGTGTCTTAATAGCATGCAATTCATCTGTCTTGAGACTGGGAAAAGGTAATTTTCACAGGGAAACCAGGAAAACCGAAGTTGTTGAGCCACAGTAAGCTCGTTCTTAGTGTCAATAAGCCTAAAATTCGGCTTATCGATGTTAGTTTTAACTAGAAACCGCAATCAGCTCAAGTCTTATACAGGCTGCTTGGGCTGGGCCGAAGTTTGACGGGTTCCGACCGCGCTCGCGATTGAAATCTAATCATGTGTTCGCGAAAACTGAACTAAAATTACCCAACTTTTTGAGAAAGAAAATTGGTCGATTTAATTGTGACGTCACTTTTGCATTTTGTTCGCGAACACTGTTGTAATCAAATTTAAACGATAATGCATTTCGCGTAAATTGTGCACAACACAGGGTATTTGCGAAAGCCGGCTTAGTTTCACAATCATATCCCGCAAAGGAAACAATTTTTGCAAATTGAAATCGCCGAAATTCTGTTCGAACTCGAAATCGGTCCAATTTCTGGCACTTGAATTAAGTTTTGCTAATTTTAGAATAGCGAAAAACCGAATGGAACTAAAACATTTTTCCGTAACAAGAGTTTGCGATTCGACATGATATGACAAAAAAGAAGTCACCTTAAGTTGAAGCTGTAAAGTTTGAGTTTAAAACTGCTACCTAACGATATAAATAGCACGACCTCATTTATAGTGAAGACCTACCAGCTAGCTGTTGCAGGATTGATTTGTTTTTAATCTTTACTAAACCATTTGCTTCCAACGCTAATGCAGATAAGCGCAATATTGACACTTCAGCACCCCCGTCGAGACATTACGCTAGTGGCAACAAAACGAGCCATCTCGCTCAGATGCAACAACAGATTGCATAATTTACTCGGCTTTATATAAATATAACAAGCAAGCTAACATATATTGTCAATCATTATTTGTACGCAAAATTAAATAGCGTAAACAATGCTTAGTCTTGACCCTATACAATAACCATTGCTGCTGTATAATGCGGGATTCACGTTATAATGTCCCCACCACTTGGAACTTTTGTCCCCCTATAGTGTAGACTATAGAAAGTACGGTGACACCTACATCATATAACAAAATATGAGGGTGTCGGGCACACCCCTAGATACCTCATTTTGGCAATGTAGTATTTTGGTGTTTTATGCTTGCCAAGGCGGTGTTTCTAGGGTATCCTGTAGGCCCTATGTAAAATGACCCCACGGAGTGGTGGAAACCCTCAGTAAAACGAAAAAGCAACGACGGTTCATTGACACCGTCTGAAATAAGCCGTCTGAACTGTTAGCTAGCTTTGTTTGAAATTTATTTGAAACTTTATTCAAAAACACAGGGGTGTCCAAGACACCCTGTAGTCTAGGGTGTGCCTGCCACTGTGTGGGGTACGTAAGTTCCAAGTGGTGGGGACATTATAACGTGAATCCCGCATAATTTGCTTGTAAGCCAAAGTGAAGATGGTTCTTCAGCGAGATGTTACGTATTTCCATAGTAGCGTAAGCAAATGTATTCGCAAAACATTAACGATAATTTTGTTGCCGAAGACAATTTGCTCCAACCTAACACATTCTTGTACAAATTGTGCGTGTATAATCACGCTATGTTTGCTAAACGGAAGCCAGTGCCAGCAATCCCACCCGATTCTGTAGTTTTCAAGCACAGTACGCAAAAACTAAAGCTATATTTATTTAGAAGCTGTTGAGTAAAGCAGTCGAAAATGTGCAAACATACTTACGTCATACGATGCAGTAAAACAATTCACTTGTGTTTGCAATAGAAAATTTCTTCTATAAGCTAGGCTATGCTTTTGCAAATATTCTGTCTTCAACCTACGTGGCTGCGGAAGTGTTAATGAAGATATATGTCCTTCTACCGCCAAAACCAATCTAAACACAGCTGCTTATTCGCTATGCTCCGGAACGCTAGGTACAGAACAGTTATAGTCCGCCCAATTCTAGAATCGGACACTGTTGTCGTTGCGCAGTACAACATGCAAAGATTTCATATTTTAATAAAGCGAATTCTCCAACAGTTGCAGAATAAAATATTCAATTCGTATCGCAGTAGCATATTGTCAGCATTCCACTGGCTTCGTGTTGTGCTGTCGGCCGCAACTCTACGCTAGCTGCGCAAGTGCCCTAACAATAAATCTTTTGGACACCTTGGATTATATTTGAAAAATTGCGGAAAATAATGTAATCCTGGCCGTTCAAAATGAATATATGAAGTTACCATCAAAAGAATAACAAACAATGCACCCAGACCAGCTGAGTTTCTCTATGAAACGTGAAAACATATTTTGTTGAGACGTTTGGAAAACATTTGGACATACTAATTTCTGCTTACATACACCTTAAGTTATGATAAAACCTTTACTTGCAAAACTGAGTTGTAGTTACACCAGTAGCCTCAAAATAATCACCTACTGCAGACGCTATTGAACAGATATGAAACCTACTGTAGAGATCTGAAAATAATCAAAAACAACACCGGTCTAACATGTATATATAACAATCATTCGTGCGATGCGTTAAATATGTTTCAAAACTATATTTGACTCACCCCACTCATACAGCGCAACACATGCTGGAAATTTACGCAAAATATCGACAAATATGTCACCCAAAATTTTAGTTAGTTATTTGTAGCGATCAAACAGGTTACCACGCTACGCATATTATTCAGTCTTAATTACCACAGCAAAATTATTCAATTCCGTAAATTTATGCATTTGTGGTCATTCATAGTCAAAGTATTGAGGAAATTTCATGATCCGTCTGCCAAACCGGTGTGTTGCCATAATTTACTTTCTGTACGCATCCGACTCCTCCATGCAAGCGCTGCATTTTTCACACTTTTGGACGTTCATTTGCTTTAGGAGTTCCTCAAAGCACCGGCTCCTCCACAGCTTAGTTTCCACTTGAAGTAGCGGAAATTTGTGTGCGACTCTTGTACTATACACAAATTAATTTAAAGGATTATTGTTTATAAACTAACCAAATGAGCAACAATGTTAGAATATATTATACATAAGCAGTGCTTCAATTAAACTGTTGATATTTACAGCTAATATAACACTATAGAAATAACACACAACAATAACTCTTTATATATATATATAAATTTCTGTTTACTACTACAACGATCAGTGCAAATCACAATTAATAATATGAGTTAACTTGAGACGCAACCGATACTTTCACACTTATCGATGCTTACATGATACGCAGAGTAAATTTCGAATCTGTCCATATCATGTATATAAACAGACCTGTATGCATTTATATATGCGGAGAATGTATACTGGGATTAATGCAAACTAGGAAATAAAAAAGTGGATTCTTTAAATCGTGGACCAGTTGACAATGCGGTAGGCCGACCATCACCGACGGATCGCACAGCAACCGAATCAGCCGCATTGCGCATCCTACACCTGGGCAGGTATTCAATACGCACGTCATGTATGTAACAAACGAAGGTTTGGACGGCGCACCAAAATTCCAAAAGGCATATGTGCACCAAAACTGAGAGTATATTTTTAGCACTATGAGATCAGAAGTGCTTAATACCTAAATGGCCACATGTTGTCTATCCATTTCTTGTGATCCATTTGCACAAAACGCGGTGTTTGAGGTTTTATGGAATATTTCGATCTTCATGACATCTTGTAATCGTACTTAAAGCCAAAAATTGTGTATCTTCAGCTGCCCATAAAACTTTTTACATGTGGTAACACGGATCACTTTTAAAGACAAATACCGACGCCGAAAATCCTAATTACTGAAAAAAACAATTTATCTTGATTGAACGCCAACTGAGATCGTTGAGACAGCTCCGGTAATATCCGTTTTAACTAGATTCGAACTGACATTTTGTGGACGGAGACTTTCCGAATATTCAACTGCTGAAACATTATTTATCTTGGTTGAACGCCAACTGAGGTCATCGAGGCAGTTCCGGAAAAATGCATTTTAACTAGATTCGAACCAGGGTCTTAATATTCACCAAACGCCAACTCGTCAATCCAGGTAGAAACGTGCACTTAACTATCCAAAAACACCCTCCATCGCTAACAATGGTCCTACAAGAGAATCAGCACTCCGCAGCTACAACCAAGGCTGACTTGGATGATTAGTCGGTTAGAAAAAGAGACAGTGTTAACACAAATAAATGTCACAGCAAACAGTTAGTAAGACAAACAAGTTGGCTTTTGGGAACGCGGTGCAGTAGTTGTTTACGACGCTCATGTAAAATTATAGCTCGCTCGTGGAGCATTTGTATAACTAGTTGATCGGAATTGGTATAGACTGTCAAAGAGGAGCGGTAAAAGCACTGGAGCTTCCGACAAAAGCAAAACTGTTACTTAACACAACTCCGTTATAGCTCGGCACTGTCTCACAGCCGTTGGGACATCCTATATTCGGCTACAAAGGATATCCTGACAGCCCCGGCACGACTTTCAATGATGGAAATGGGTACCCTGTAGTTGTGACTGCGACCGCAAGCCGAGAGTAACACAGTATGCCATTTTACTCAAAACGTGTCTAAGCTTTGCATTTTTACAACTGTCAGCGTAACATTTGCTTCAAGAACGCTATAGGTACATGTGTTGTTTAAAGCTTAAACCTAAAAACAGCAAAAATCAACAATATTATAACCCATCATTCGTATTCATGTTTACAGTACGCAAGTTATTGCGCAGAATATACATAGCACATAACTATTCGGAAACAATGATATAAGATCAAATATTTAAACAATACAGTAAATTAATATAAAGTAGCTACGTTTGATGCCTGATTTTAAGTAAAAGCCCCAAATATTCTCTACTGGGTTTGCCCCGTAGCTAACTGCAAACATTAGTTGCTGCTGACCTGTATCATTCAATGAACCTTTTTATGCGATTTGGCATAATGAATGCTTATTACCAATTAAAGCCTGCTTTCCATTGTTGTGAAATCGGTTCTTGTTTATTCGTTACTCGATTATTCTGGTACAAAGACGATGTTCCTAAACGCAACAGTCCCAGCGAGCATCTAATCACAAGTCGCCTGATTAGTAAACACTGCATTTCACATAACTTGCAAGAGAACAGTGAGCATAGAGAACGCTCAAAGTAGTCCGTAGCAAACTATTATACCACTAAATGACGTGCAAACTACTTGGAGTTGACCACTACGCAATTATTGAACATAAAATTGTGAAATCTGAATATAATCCATTCTTACAGCGTTTAATTGAAACGTAGCGGCAAAGTTAGCGGAGCTTCCACTAAGGGCGCTTAGAGGAAAGACCGTCAAACTTTTTTGTCTGTTTGTCATCAATTTGTAGCTCATCTTCGGATAGATGGACTTAAGTAAATTTTTATTCGATTGCAAAAGTGATGAGGATTTGCCCTTTAGTTAAACACGAACAACCTTGACCGCATCTTCGGGATCAAAATGGCAGAAACACAAGGTTTTAATGCATGAGTGAACTTAAGCTGCGCCCCCTACCCTTCTCTTTTGACATTATGTACAAAACGCTGTTAGCGAACTAAACATTATTCATTGCGACAACCAATTCCTAATTCAACAATTTCCGTTCGCAGACACACAGCGACTGATTATTGCAGTTTGGCCATAAATTCGTTTCACAACGCACAACATGGCAACTCGCATTGTGTATTTTTTCGTTACGCTATTAATACATTTCGTTTTATTAATAATAATAAAATATAATACGTGTAGTTCGCTAACATTACATGTTATGAGCAGGTTTTAAAACATTAAACGAGGAATTTTTTTATTTAAAAATTTTTTAGTTTAATGTCAAACGGTCATAAATCGGTTAATGTTTTTGAAGAAATTGTTAGCGCGGCATGTTTTGTTACATATCGTTTTGGATGCATTGCCCAAAACACCAATTTTTGATATCTTATATACTGACGGTTGGCTGGTACGCACGCGAACAAGCGACCGCCAATCGCTAATAACAAAATGGGTTCGTAGGGGTAACCTAAGTTTATTCATGCATAAGGGTTCTCTGCCAAATCTGGTCATACCGGTACCAATCTTTCGCAGCCCATGTCTCACCATATAGGCTCCGCATCGAAAAACCGAGACCAGAATCAGCTCAGCGAGATCTACAACTCTGCTGACCAAGACTTTTTGTGCTACCAGTCTCTAGGCCGCTATGAGTCCGAATATGGTTGGTCGACATAACGACTTTCTAATTTTCAACATGTTATTGCGTGTTTTACCTTACAAAGAGTGTCTATTAGGTTATCAAGCAATCTGAATGTGATAGTTTGCTATGACCTGTTTAACTTGACTATATAATACCTTTTCATGGGTTCAAGCGTTTTACGGTCCACGAACCCGAATTCGTAAATGTAATGCCTTTCATTTGTTTACATATAGGTCTTTAGGTACGTTGAATACTACGGTTTTGATATCCAGAGCGCAGCACGAATCCTTCATGCCTTTTCAGATGTTTTGAATGGGTTTAGGGTCAACGAACCCGATTGTCAGAATATAGTCTATCTTGGTTATGTACTGTGTAATGGATATCAAGAATGTTCTAGGCATAGCTTTTCGATACCACCCCAGCAAGAATACTTCAGGCGTTTTCAGTTTTTCCAAGGAATAGTTGCAATAAACCGAGTTGTTTTGAGTTTTGTTACAACTGTTTATTGTTAAGGCGATAGTTTTTGATGTCAGCTCAAAATACATAGTTGAAACCAAATTTACCTGGAGCATAACCTGACGAGAACCGCCAGACATCCTGTCAGAGGTGTTCCTTCCCTTCTGTGGAAGCTGTAAATTTATATCAACAACTTAGTACTGTATGCAGACCGAAACTGATAATACCAATCCCAGAAACAATTAATACATTTTATATCTACACATTTCGCTGTACGTTAAAGCTTTAGTGAATGAAAGTGTAACATGAACCAAACTGTATATACGAACCAGAATACCTCTGTCAAATGAATGTTGGTTTTGTGGTGGGTTTCCCAAACTCCTTTCCGACCACTATTGTAGAGTTTTCCCGAATTTGTGATCCCAATCATTAATATATATATACTCAAAAAACCGTTTGACGAAGCTACCGCTTCCACATATAGTACTATTAGCGAATTCACATATTATTCACTACACTGGTTAGGCATCATTTCTGTGACATGCCGTCAGTACACTCCGGCGGCCTTAAGCGCTCCAACTTCGCCTCAAACTCGCCCAACCGCGCCAGGGTCTTCGCTCGAAACGCTTCAAATTCCGAATACAATTGCCGGTACTCATCCTTTGTTATCACTTGGGCGAGATTGTCTTTCTTCTTCAAATTTACACTTGATGTCGCCGAAGCCGGTGCAGAACGCTTTTGATAAAAACTTGGCGAATGTTGTCGGCCGCCACTCGCGGTCCCGTTGACAACTGTTGTCACAGAAGTATTGCAACACAGAGGATTGTCCACAGAGACCAGTGCGCCTGTTTTTGTTACTGCAACTACTGCCGGGGGCGACTTTGACATTTGCCGGAAGCTTTGATCTGAAGGCCAACATAAATATTATTAATACTAACTAGCTTACAACCATATTAGCGGCATTCCTACAAAACTGCGGACTGAGCCATTTCAATTCAAGTTGGATAGTGCTCAAATGCTTATGGAGCCATTGGCGATAATATTGATGTATTTAACCAATATCGGGCAATTACTTAATTTCCACTAAACGGAACCCATCAGATTTACCGTGTGTATCATGAACACATACTAGTAAACTGCTGATAGGTTTTAAAAAATACAATGGTTCGAAACCACTTTTCTGTAATATCAACTTATTTTAGCTAACTACTACCAAACAAACGTTCGTTCATAAAAATGGTTAGAAAATAGTAGCCTGATCTCATCTCCAAATTACTTACACTTTACATAGATTAAAATGAGCAAGTTTTGTATCGATTTTACTTTCTAGAGTGTGGCAGTGCTACATGACTACAGTTTTATTGCTTTTGGGAATGCAGCTTCTTCATTACAACGGTTCGGTTTAGCAAATAATTATTGAGAGGAACCTGAACTATGTGCTAATCTGCCACTAACTGTTTTGCATACACATAAATCTCCAAGGCTCTTATGCCTTAAGACGTGCTGTCAGAGATCCGTCGTTGGTCAAGCCCCTGACCCCTTTTAGAGAGGTAAAAAAACAGTATCGGCTTGTATCATACGGGTTGCATGGCTCGTCCCACCATCAACCCATATCTACACTCTTCGCTCAGATCAGCAAAATACCGGTTACATATACATATATTTCGTTGTCCTCAATAAAAATTTATCCCCACCCCCACAACCGGCGTACATAAACATTTTAAACACAGTATCATGCCCAAATATTTCTTACCCTGTGTTTGCTACATAAATGCGAAACTCGATTGCTTTATTCGAAATATTATGGCTTAAAAATTTTATAAATTTAATGAATTTGGATATTGCTAAAAGTTAATCCCAAGACTCACGTGGTGCAAAAAAGTCCCGGTTACACGGAATTATAAAAAGCATTCGACGGGTTCCGGTAACCTGCCTTATCGTCAACTACCTAGCGATAACACCGGCAATGTTCTAATCCATAACCAATGTCACACTTTCCATCACACCACCACAGTACAAGTATATAGTTTCGGCCAAATGACACTGTGACTAGTTTAAACAACAACCACAATAGCATCGACTGCCTATCAAAATTATTGTCACCGATATTGAATTACGTACCTTTGGCATACGATTTGGGTTGTTCCTCTTCAACCTAAAATGCAACACTATAATCTCATAGCAAAACAAATAAATTAAAATACGTAATAGAAACTTCAAATTTTTATAAAAGCGATAAATGTTATTGATACATAGACATAGGCGCAAATCCCGGGGGGGTCGGGGGGGTCCGGACCCCCCCAATAAATTGCGCCAAATTTCCGAAATCTCGTCTTTTGCTGTCGTTTTAGAGCACTGAACACTTTATAACGAAAGAGTGATGAAAACCTACAATTCAACTTCTAAGAAAGACGTCGACAACTACGATCTATTCTGGTCCCTAATCGTATGTTGAGAGAATCTATACTTGATCTGTTATCGTTCCTAAAATTTGCTTAACGATTTGTTTTCATTTCAGAAATATATCAGTGTGAGATTGGAAGTTATATATTATCAGGATATAATGTCCACTCTTGATATATATTTTAAACGGAAAATAGAAACTGAAACCTCGGATTCAAGCGAACATTCTACTTCATCAGCTAGAATTTTAACAAAATCGACTGGAGCAGAAAAGCGGCCTCGCCACGATTTAGAGAAGCAACATCAACAACCATCTACTAGTGCTGAAACCGATATCACTACAGAAACTCACTCCAGATCAGGAGCAGATGAACCAGCTTCGATTTCTCCGCAATATACAGAACCCCACCAGTCAACTGATGATTTTTATGATCAGCAGATTATCACAGTTAATGGAAAGCCAAAAAATTTAACTTTTCAAACAGCTTGGTATTCGAAGCACAGTTGGCTTCACTATCACCAGGCCTCTAAAGGTGTGCTCTGCTTTTACTGTTCTAAGGCCACTTCGCTGAATTTATCGAATCTAGCCACCAAAGCGGAGCCAGCATTTGCGACTGCAGGATTCAAAAATTGGAAAAAAGCACTGGAAAAAAAGCACGGAAAGCGCTGGAGCAATGATAACTTTGAAAGAATTTACGCCTGTCCGAAGAATGTTTTTTCAAGTAGAGCGTTTGGTTCGTTTATGTCTTGTTATTCCGGCATGTTCCGCTGAAGCCGAGCGCAGCTTTAGTGCGCTGCGTCGTCTAAAAACATGGCTGCGATCAACTATGGGACAGCGCCGGCTGAACAACGTTGCTGTCTGCCATTGTCATCAAGACCGCTTGGATAGCATCGACGGCAGCCAAATTTCTGTTGAATTCATCTCAAAAAGTGACATAAGGAAAAATACATTTTTGATGTGAATTTGAAGTCTAGAGGGGACAACCGAATTGAATTGACGAACAATGGACATTGAATTATTTTCTCATACAGGTGGGCTTGATTATTTTCGTGAAAAGGGAAAGAGTGTATATCATATTGCAGATAGTTAGAAAAAAATTCAGACATATTGGACTTCTCATCAAGTGACAGGAGAACGCTGGAATAATTTCTATTATGAATAGTCTGGCATTTACTTTGACCCCCCCCAAAGTCCATAGCAGATTTGCGCCAATGTACATAGATGTACATAAATATAAACCATCGATTACCAGCCACTTTGCTTGAGTAACTCAGAGTAACCCGATTATTTGCTCACAATGTGCAAGTACATAGCTGATCAATTGTTTTGCAAGATGAGATCAAGAACACCAAAGTAGCGCGAGCGAGATATGTACGATTTTGTGTTTTTTGGTCCTATGGGCACCATGGAAATATATGTTTTCACCCAATCTTGCGGTACTAATAATGACAATAGCAGCACACTATATGTAGCTATATAGAGGATAAATTGCTCTACAACATAAGGCCAAAAATTTCTATATAGCTCGAACAAACAGATATTACCATATTAGTATATTTTTGGTCAAATGGGGCCATTAAATTCAGTTTTGATCCAAAACAGCAACTTAAATAATGGTAATAGCAGCACACCATTCTCCACATGATATAAAAGACTTTACAAAAATCTTTTTTCGAGGTTAAGTTAAAAATTTGACTAATTTCGGCAAAAAATTGGTAGAAGGTTGGTTTTAAACACGTTTTTGCACCACTTCGAATCGTATTTATTAACTATTTTAGCGTTTTATCTATTAAAATGCTAAGATATTTAAAATTATTAAATTTCTACCTCAAGTTCGCCTCCAAGTCCAAGCCAGGGGGCCCGTGGTATCATGCTCGCTTTCAAAATTTTCATCAAATCGAGAAGCCAGCATAAAGTATTATAGAGGTTTTTTACCTCCGCAAAATGAGCCTAGTTTGATTTAGATATGTACACCGCTTTGTCTAGTTACGTTTAATACCACGATTCTATCGGCCCCAGTGGGACCCGAGCTAATTTGGCCCGGGTCTTTTCAAGAAGGAGAGGGAGGAGAAGGCAGAAGATATCTGAATCAGTGTTTCGCGCCTGATTACCTGAAGCTTTTCAAACGATTTCTCGTGCGAATCAATCCTAGCGTGCCAAAGTTGAGATAATGAGCATCGCATCAAGAAAAACCCACAAAGAGATACCGCAAAATACCACAGTGCTAACCAATGAGAATCTCTTCACTGACACTTAGAAAGTCAAAAGGGTTACACTATGATTCCTCCAATAAAAACCCAACGTACTAACAAGATGTTTAAGCGTAAGCTAAACGACATGATATAAACTAGCTCCTCTATCGAGGTTGCAAAACGTACTGAAGCATCGGTACACCTCATGCCTTTTGCGTGCACAGCCAACCAGCTCTCGATAACATACGCAATATGATAAATGTGAATATCACACAATACCGCACAAGTTAGAACCCAACACCGGCAATAAGTTTCCCGTGCCAAGAACTCCCCAGTGCAAGCTATCAGCCTGCCAGGACGTCACAAAAAATTTGGAATTTTGGATTGATGAATCATCGGGGCGTCATACCCCGTACCCATGGAACCATGGGTCGCAGAACAAAATCAACACAATGAGTTTACCATGCCCCAAAACCCCCATTAAAACTGTCCAGCCGTTCAGGACGTACAGAACAAATTTTCGAATTTTGGTTCGAGTACCGCGAGAGGGTTCCATACCTCAAAACCCCATGAACCGGAGCCTCAATCGAAAAACAAAAAATAAGCATCGGCATTTGTCATTTTACTGCGAAATAAAACCAACTCAAGAAAAAAATCGAAAGTTAAAATAAAAATAACCTTGCTTCCGTGAAGAGTACTCAAATGGGTTAAAAAACTTTGTTTTGTTCTCTGACTACGAACCTTGGGGGCGCCATACATAAGTTGCCGTGGAACCATGTATCACACAGCAATACCTGCACCGACAATGAGTTTCCCATGTCCGAAAACTCTCAGGTGAAACTTATCAGCCGCCCAAGACAACAGAACAAATTTGAAAGTTAAGATAAAAATGAAGGGTAATAAAATGGTGCAAAAAACCACATTTTGACCCCTGGCCCCCAAAACCAGACCCCAAATCAAAAAACGGTCGTGGATATAGGAGGTGGATCGGCTATGCCGGTTCAAATGAGCCCAAAATCATGAAAATCATTTAAGTCGTTCCCGACCTATGGCCGATCACACACACAGACGGTATTTAAAAGATTTCACCCCTCCAACACACAATCTCCGATACGTTTCACTACTTTCTGATAAAAAATATATCATCGTCGTAGTTTGCCCTGGATTGTTCGTGTGATGCTATTCATCACAACCAAAAAATATCTATTGCGTGTCAACAAATGTGCCACCGATAGCAAGAGCAATACATAATTTTATGGTCTAGCATATCGTTAAGTATTGCTCTAGCATAAGGTGGCACATTTGTTGACACGCAATAGATATTTTTTGGTTGTGATGAATAGCATCACACGAACAATCCAAGGCAGAATAAAAAACGATGATATATTTTTTATCAGAAAGTAGTGAAACGTAGTGGAGATTGAGTGATGCAGGGGTGAAATCTTTTAAATTCCGTTTGTCTCTCTGTGTGTGATCTGCCATAAATCGGGGACGACTTAACCGATTTTCATGATTTTGGGGTCATTAGAACCGGCATAGCCGATTTACTGCGTATATCCACGACCGTTTTTTGATTAGGGGTCTGGTTTTAGGGTCAGGGGTCAAAATGTGGTTTTTTGCACCATTTTATTACCCTTCAATTTTATCTTAACTTTCGAATTTGTTCTGTTGTCTTGGGCGGCTGATAAGTTTCACCTGAGAGTTTTCGGACATGGGAAACTCATTGTCGGTGCAGGTATTGCTCTGTGACACATGGTTCCATGGGAACGAGGGTATGGCGCCCCCAAGGTTCGTAGTCGGAGCGAAAAAAACGAAGTTTTTTAACCCATTTGAGTACTACTCACGGAAGCAAGGTTATTTTTATTTTAACTTTAGATTTTTTTCTCTAGTTGGTTTTATTTCACAGTAAAATGACAAATGCCGATGCTTATTTTTTGTTTTTCAGACTAAGGCTCCGGTTCATGGGGTTTTAAAGTGTTTGGAACCCTCGTGGTACTGGAAACAGAAATTCGAAAATTTGATCTGACGTCCTGAACGGCTGGACAGTTTTAATGGGGGGTTTTCGGGCATGGTAAACTCATTGTGTTGATTTTGTTCTGCGACCCATGGTTCCATGGGTACGGGGGAGTATGACGAACCGATGAGTGAGTAGATCCCAAAATTTCAAATTTTTTTTGTGACGTCCTGGGAGGCTGATAGCTTGCACTGGGGGAGTTTAGGGCATGGGAAACTCTATTTCCGGTGTTGTTCTAACTTGTGCGGTATTGTGTGATATTCAGCTTTTATCATATCGCGTATGTTTCTCGAGAGCTGGTTGGCTGTGCACGCAAAAGGCATGAGGTGTACCTCTGTTTCAGTACGTTCTGCAATCTCGATAGAGGTACTAGTTTATATCACGTCGTTTAGCTTACGCTAAAACATCTTGTTAGTACGTTGGGCTTTTGTTGGCAAAAAAATATTTTAACCCTTTTGACTTCTCAGTGTCAGCGAAGAATTCTCATTGGTTAGCACTGTGGAATTTGGCGGTATCTCTTTGTGGGTTTTTCTTGATGCGATGCTCATTACTCAACTTTGGCACGTGGGATTGCTCCGCACGAGAGACCGTTTGAAAGTTTCAGATAGGGCGCGAAACATGATTCAGATATCTTCTGCCTTCTCCTCCCCTCCCTTCTGAAAAACCGGGCCAAATGAGCTCGGGTCCCACTGGGGCCCATAAACTCGTGGTACTTAACGTAACTAGACAAGCGGTGTACATATCTAAATCAAACTAGGCTCATTTTGCGGAGGTAAAAAACCTCTATAATACTTTATGCTGGCTTCTCGATTTGATGAAAATTTTGAAAGCGAGCATGATACCACGGGCCCCCTGGCTTGGACTTGGAGGCGAACTTGAGGTAGAAATTTAATAATTTTCAAAATTTAGCATTTTTAGAGAAAACGCTAAAATAGTTAATAAATACGATTCGAAGTGGTGCAAAAACGTGTTTAAAACCAACCTTTCTACCAATTTTTTGCTGAAATTAGTCAAATTTTTAACTTAACCTCGAAAAAAGATTTTTGTTAAAGTCTTTTATATCAGGTGGAGAATGGTGTGCTGCTATTACCATTATTTAAGTTGCTGTTTCTGGATCAAAACTGAATTTAATGGCCCCATTTGACCAAAAATATACTAATATGGTAATATCTGTTTGTTCGAGCTATATAGAAATTTTTGGCCTTATGTTGTAGAGCAATTTATCCTCTATATAGCTACATATAGTGTGCTGCTATTGTAGTTTATTAGTACCGCAAGATTGGGTGAAAACATATATTTCCATGGTGCCCATAGGACCAAAAAACACAAAATCGTACATATCTCGCTCGCGCTACTTTGGTGTTCTTGATCTCATCTTGCAAAACAATTGATCAGCTATGTACTTGCACATTGTGAGCAAATAATCGGGTTACTCTGAGTTACTACGACTTTGTGGCTGGTAATCGATGGTTTATATTTATGTACATCTATGTACATTGGCGCAAATCTGCTATGGACTTTGGGGGGGTCAAAGTAAATGCCAGACTATTCATAATAGAAATTACTCCAGCGTTCTCCTGTCACTTGATGAGAAGTCCAATATGTCTGAATTTTTTTCTAACTATCTGCAATATGATATACACTCTTTCCCTTTTCACGAAAATAATCAAGCCCACCTGTATGAGAAAATAATTCAATGTCCATTGTTCGTCAATTAAATTCTGGTTGTTTTTTTCTAGACTTCAAATTCACATCAAAAATGTATTTTTCCTTATGTCACTTTTTGAGATGAATTCAACAGAAATTTGGCTGCCGCTCGATGCTATCCAAGCGGTCTTGATGGCGATCGGCAGACAGCAACATCTTTCAGCCGGCGCTGTCCCATAGTTGATCACCAGCCATGTTTTTAGACGACGCAGCGCACTAAAGCTGCGCTCGGCTTCAGCGGAACATGCCGGAATAACAAGACATAAACGAACCAAACGCTCTACTTGAAAAAACATTCTTCGGACAGGCGTAAATTCTTTCAAAGTTATCATTGCTCCAGCGCTTTCCGTGCTTTTTTTCCAGTGCTTTTTTCCAATTTTTGAATCCTGCAGTCGCAAATGCTGGCTCCGCTTTGGTGGCTAGATTCGATAAATTAAGCGAAGTGGCCTTAGAACAGTAAAAGCAGAGAAACATCTTTAGAGGCCTGGTGATAGTGAAGCCAACTGTTATTCGAATACCAAGCTGTTTGAAAAGTTAAATTTTTTGGCTTTCCATTAACTGTGATAATCTGCTGATCATAAAAATCATCAGTTGACTGGTGGGGTTCTGTATATTGCCGCAAAATCGAAGCTGGTTCATCTGCTCCTGATCTGGAGTGAGTTTCTGTAGTGATATCGGTTTCAGCCCTAGTAGATGGTTGTTGATGTTGCTTCTCTAAATCGCGGCGAGGCCGCTTTTCTGCTCCAGTCGATTTTGTTAAAATTCTAGCTGATGAAGTAGAATGTTCGCTTGAATCCGAGGTTTCAGTTTCTATTTTCCGTTTAAAATATATATCAAGAGTGGACATTATATCCTGATAATATATTAATTTCCAATCTCACACTGATATATTTCTGAAATGAAAACAAATCGTTAAGCAAATTTTAGGAACGATAACAGATCAAGTATAGATTCTCTCAACATACGATTAGGGACCAGAATAGATCGTAGTTGTCGACGTCTTTCTTAGAAGTTGAATTGTAGGTTTTCATCACTCTTTCGTTATAAAGTGTTCAGTGCTCTAAAACGACAGCAAAAGACGAGATTTCGGAAATTTGGCGCGATTTATTCAGGAAGGGATCAACCAAGGGCCGGGATTTGCGCCTATGTCTATGTATCAATAACATTTTATCGCTTTTATAAAAATTTGAAGTTTCTATTACGTATTTTCATTCTTTTGTTTTGCTATGAGATTATAGTGTTGCATTTTAGGTCTGAAGGAACAACCCAAATCGTATGCCAAAGGTACGTAATTCAAATATCGGTGACAATAATTTTGATAGGCAGTCGATTATACTGTGGTTGTTGTTTAAACTAGTCACAGTGTCATTTGGCCGAAACTATATACTTGTACTGTGGTGGTGTGAT
>JASANE010021502.1:0-15648 GCA_030248225.1 Trileptium ribeirensis
ATGTGATTTTATGCACGCTTAAACTTAAAATAATCCCGGGCAACCATCCTATTTTGTATTTTTGGATCAAATTTATAGCCGAACGCTTTTTTGGCGATTGAAAATCCTACGTAAAGCTGTTTGCTAACACAGCCCTCGCGATTGTAAATCTATCGATTTTGTGTTCGCGAAAATTGAAGTAAAATAACTCGAATGTTTGAGAACGAAAATTTGTCCATTTCACTGCCACGCCGCGTTTGCATTAAATTTATTCGCGAACCCCTGTATAATCCAAATTTAAATGATAATACATTTGGAGACAAAGTTTGCCCAAACTGAAATCGCCGAAAATTCTGTTCCAACACAAGGTCTAATTTCTGGCACTTGATTTGATTTTGCCAATTTTCGGTTAGCGAAAAACCAACTTGAAGTTAAGTCTGTCTTCCGTAACAACGGTTTGCGATTCGATATCGGTAATGATAGAATAGGATGGTTGGCGGGGTCACCTTACGATTACCCACAAATTACCGATTAACCAAATTGGTAAAACTTAATTGCTAGCTATGCGATTTTACCTATTAACCAAAATTAGAAAACTTAATTGTGAGCTATGGAGATTTGACCTATTAACCAAAAATTAGAAAACTTAATTGCTAGCAAAGACACCTTTTACCTATTAAACGGAAAAATTAGAAAACTTAATTGCTAGCTATGTGATTTTACCTGATTCAACCAAAAATAGATAAACTTAATTGCTAACTTATGCTATTTTACCTATTAAACGAAATTTAGAAAACTTAATTGCTAGCTATGTGAATTTACTTATTAAACGAAATTAGAAAACTTAATTGCTAGCTATGTGACTTTACCTATTAACCAAAATTAGAAAACTTAATTGTGCAAGCTATGTGATTTTGCCTATTAACCAAAATTAGAAAACTTAATTGCTATTAGCTAAGTGATTTGACTGTTCATATATATTATATCTGCGAGCAAGCCAGCTACAGATATTTGATTTACATATAAATAGGGAGAATGAACCTGAATAAGTTATGTTTCTTTTGTATCCCCAGCACTTGATTAAAGGTGCAAACATACGAATTTTCTTTTGTAAAATACAGCTAACATTCTCAGAACAGACACACCCAGAGAATACCCTTATTATTGGTCAGAACTACTAAATGGTTAAACTATTCATGTTTAAAATTAGTTGAAATATTTATGACGAACCGATTGATATAAAAAAAAGTTGAAATATTTTTCAAGGACTTTTTACCTAGATAGGTGTATACTTTTTTCTAAACGGGTTAATACTCTTCAACGCTCAAATAGCTGAAAATAAGTAAAAATTAAGCCATAACCCATAGATGCGCTCTATAGACTGTAGATAGGGTCACCACTTCCAAAGGTTGGACCGGATAACACCGCACGAACAAGCCCTCCTTTTAAAGCCTCACTACAGGAAGTAGAGAGTTACCTCCTTCAAGTGTTGTACAGGATAAGAAATACATCCACCCTCCTACCTCATAAGTCCTGCTATAGGTCGAATAGAGAAATTACCGCTCCAAGTGTTGTAATTTATAAGACTTATTAACCTCACCTTTTCCCCTTAGTCACGCCAGAGACTGTAACAGCGCACCCTTTCAAGTGTTGTACAGGATAAGCCATATTTACAAACATTAAGTCCCGCCATAGGGTGAAGAGAGAATTACCGCTTCCATGTGTCGGACCAGAAGACTTATTTACCACCTCTCTTCTTGAGTGCCGCTATAGATGTACAGTTACCCATTCAAGAGCAATACGTAAATTAACGAAGTACAGGGACAAAATAAAACGTATTGCTTGGAATGGGTAACTGTCTCTACAGTCTATAGCGGCACTCAAGAAGAGAGGTGGTAAATAAGTCTTATCCGGTCCGACACATGGAAGCGGTAATTCTCTCTTCACCCTATGGCGGGACTTAAGATGTTGTAAATATGGCTTATCCTGTACAACACTTGAAAGAGGTAGCTCTCTTTACAGTCTATAGCGTGACTTAAGGGGAGAGGTGGTAAATAAGTCTTATCCGGTCCGACACTTGGGAGCGGTAATTCTATCTTCAACCTATGGCGGGACTTATAAGATAAGAGGGTGTAAATATGTCTTATCCTGTACAACACTTGAAAGAGGTAACTCTCTACTGCCTGTAGTGAGGCTTAAAAGGAGGGCTTGTACATCAGTGTTATCCGGTCCAACCTTTGGAAGTGGTGACCCTATCTACAGTCTATAGAGCGCATCTATGGGTTATGGCTTAATTTTTACTTATTTTCAGCTATTTGAGCGTTAAAAAGTATTAACCCGTTTAGAAAGTATCACGTATTAGGTAAAAAGTATTAAAAAGTGTTTCGACTGCTGTGGATGTAATTCGTAACGTCATAGAGACTGCATTTTTTAAACCAGATTAGTTTAACCATTTAGTAGTTATTACCAATAATAACAAAATTCTCTGGGTGTGTCTGTTCTGAGAATGTTAGCTGTATTTTCAGAAGAAAAAACGTATGTTTGCACCTTTAATAGAGTGTGTAAATACGAAAGAAACATAACTTATTCAAGTTCATTCTCCCTAGTTATGTGTCAATCAAATATCTGTAGCTGGCTTGCTCGCAGATATAATATATATGAACAGTCGAATCACTTAGCTAATAGCAATTAAGTTTTCTAATTTTGGTTAATAGGCAAAATCACATAGCTAGCAATTAAGTTTTCTAATTTTGGTTAATAGGTAAAGTCACATAGCTAGCAATTAAGTTTTCTAATTTTGGTTAATAGGTAAAATCACATAGCTAGCAATTAAGTTTTCTAATTTTGGTTAATAGGTAAAATCACATAGCTAGCAATTAAGTTTTCTAATTTTGGTTAATAGGTAAAATCACATAGCTAGCAATTAAGTTTTCTAATTTTGGTTAATAGGTAAAATCACATAGCTAGCAATTAAGTTTTCTAATTTTGGTTAATAGGTAAAATCACATAGCTAGCAATTAAGTTTTCTAATTTTGGTTAATAGGTAAAATCACATAGCTAGCAATTAAGTTTTCTAATTTTGGTTAATAGGTAATGCGTGAGTAAACTTAAGGTGACCCCGCCAACCATCCTATTCTATCATTACCGATATCGAATCGCAAACCGTTGTTACGGAAGACAGGCTTAATTTCAGTCGGTTTTTCGCTAACCGAAAATTGGCAAAATCAAATCAAGTGCCAGAAATTAGACCTTGTGTTGGAACAGAATTTTGGCGATTTCAGTTTGCAAAAATTCTGTTCCCGAATGTATTATCATTTAAATTTGGATTATACAGGGTTCGCGAATAAATTTAATGCAAAAGTGACGTCACAATCAAATCGACAAATTTTCGTTCTCAAACATTCGAGTTATTTTACTTCAATTTTCGCGAACACAAAATAGATAGATTTCAATCGCGAGGGCTGTGTTCGCGAACAGCTTTACGTCGAATTTCAATCGCCAAAAAGCGTTCCGTAACAAATTTTATCCAAAAATACAAAATAGGATGGTTGCCGGGATTATTTTAAGTTTAGTCGTGCATAAAATCACATAGCTAGCAATTAAGTTTTCTAATTTTGGTTAATAGGTAAAATCACATAGCTAGCAATTAAGTTTTCTAATTTTGGTTAATAGGTAAAATCACATAGCTAGCAATTAAGTTTTCTAATTTTGGTTAATTGGTAAAATCACATAGCTAGCAATTAAGTTTTCTAATTTTGGTTAATAGGTAAAATCACATAGCTAGCAATTAAGTTTTCTGATTTTGGTTAATTGGTAAAATCACATAGCTAGCAATTAAGTTTTCTAATTTTGGTTAATAGGTAAAGTCACATAGCTAGCAATTAAGTTTTCTAATTTTGGTTAATAGGTAAAATCACATAGCTAGCAATTAAGTTTTCTAATTTTGGTTAATAGGTAAAATCACATAGCTAGCAATTAAGTTTTCTAATTTTGGTTAATAGGTAAAATCACATAGCTAGCAATTAAGTTTTCTAATTTTGGTTAATAGGTAAAATCACATAGCTAGCAATTAAGTTTTCTAATTTTGGTTAATAGGTAAAATCACATAGCTAGCAATTAAGTTTTCTAATTTTGGTTAATAGGTAAAATCACATAGCTAGCAATTAAGTTTTCTAATTTTGGTTAATAGGTAATGCGTGAGTAAACTTAAGGTGACCCCGCCAACCATCCTATTCTGTCATTACCGATATCGAATCGCAAACCGTTGTTACGGAAGACAGGCTTAATTTCAGTCGGTTTTTCGCTAACCGAAAATTGGCAAAATCAAATCAAGTGCCAGAAATTAGACCTTGTGTTGGAACAGAATTTTGGCGATTTCAGTTTGCAAAAATTCTGTTCCCGAATGTATTATCATTTAAATTTGGATAATACAGGGTTCGCGAATAAATTTAATGCAAAAGTGACGTCACAATCAAATCGACAAATTTTCGTTCTCAAACATTCGAGTTATTTTACTTCAATTTTCGCGAACACAAAATAGATAGATTTTAATCGCGAGGGCTGTGTTCGCGAACAGCTTTACGTCGAATTTCAATCGCCAAAAAGCGTTCCGTAACAAATTTTATCCAAAAATACAAAATAGGATGGTTGCCGGGATTATTTTAAGTTTAGTCGTGCATAAAATCACATAGCTAGCAATTAAGTTTTCTAATTTTGGTTAATAGGTAAAATCACATAGCTAGCAATTAAGTTTTCTAATTTTGGTTAATAGGTAAAATCACATAGCTAGCAATTAAGTTTTCTAATTTTGGTTAATTGGTAAAATCACATAGCTAGCAATTAAGTTTTCTAATTTTGGTTAATAGGTAAAATCACATAGCTAGCAATTAAGTTTTCTGATTTTGGTTAATTGGTAAAATCACATAGCTAGCAATTAAGTTTTCTAATTTTGGTTAATAGGTAAAATCACATAGCTAGCAATTAAGTTTTCTAATTTTGGTTAATAGGTAAAATCAAAATAAACTTTTATAACTTTTAATACATCGAAATCTATCCTTCAATTTGTAGAATCTATGGGATCTGGCAAAAGATTCTTGGTATCGAGTATTTTTGCTCATCGAACAGAAAAGCATGCGAGTACGTCAGTCACGTTTTATGACGTTAAAGCCCGTTTTTGCCAAAATAATGTTTTTAACACAGGCAACGGTATTAAGCCAAACGTCAATTAAAGAAACATTTTGATAACTGTCCCTATCGTAAATTCTGAATATATTGCGTGAGTACACTTAAGGCGACCATCCTATTTTGTCATTACGGATATCGAATCGCAAACCCTTGTTACGGAAAACAGGCTTAATTTCATTCGGTTCTTCACTAACCGAAAATTGGCAAAATCAAAAGCAAGTGCCAGAAATTAGACGTTGTGATCGATCAGAATTTTGGCGATTTCAGTTTGCAGAAATTCTGTTCCCTAATATATTATCATTTAAATTTAGATTATACAGTGTTCGCGAACAAATTTAATGCCAAAGTGACGTGACAATCAAATCGACATATTTTCGTTCTCGAACATTTGAGTAATTTTACTTCAATTTTCGCGAACACAAAATGGTTAGATTTCAATCGCTAGCGCTGGGTTCGCTAACAGTTTTGCTTCGAATTTCAATTTACCAAAAAAGCGTTCCGTAACAAATTTTATCCAAAAATACAAAATAGATGGTTGCCGGGGTCATTTTAAGTTTAGTCGTCATATACGGACTTATTTTCAGAACAAGGGTTTGAGATAAATTATTTCCAGTCATCAAATGTATCCCGAAGTGTTACCATTTACATCGCAGGCCCATGGTTACAGAACCCATGATGCACTACCAAGAGTGAGTGGTTAATGTAGAACAAATCGCAGCATGTCTAGCTGGATAACACAGTGATAACGGCATGTTGGAGTCGTTTCGAGAACTCATATTGAGGCTCTTGCTAGAGATATATATTAATTTCCTTCTTAAAGTAATGTGTATTTCATACAGTCTTGAGCAAACATCTGCAGCTGCAGCGGAATGAACCTGGATTATTTTGGTGGGAGCTTTGTACGCTGGCCATTAGGCTATCTGCGAGCTGTTAGTCGGTTCCTTAAACAACCTCGCAAAGCGAGCGAACAACAACGCGTGCGCAAACGCACGTTACACGATAAACTCGGTTAGTGCATCGCTTTGCAATGTACACGTTGACAAATGCACTCAATTCTATTTAAAGTTTCTAGTAAAACTTATTCCGTCTAAAATTGGTTTAACAACACGATTCTAGCATATATTTTCCCATCTCGCTGGGCGCATCTTACAGTAGTTGCCGCACAAATATTCGTGTCTAGGCTGAACTGGAAAAATAGTTCGAATACAATTCTACACTCTTTGTTGCAATTTCATCCCGAGAAGGGATATGATTGTATAAAAACTCCTATTCTAATCCGAGCACTGAAGCCAATTCTTGTTTACGCTTCGAATTGCATCATACATATAACTGAAATAAACAGGTAGGAAAGGTGATGACAGTAAAGTCAACAAAATTCATTTCAACTGACAATCTATATTCTAACACATTTAGATGTAAAATGAACTATGATGACATTTTGTGTAAAACTTAAAATAATACTTTAGTGCCTAGAAATATTAAAAAAATCTGGTAACCAAAGAAAACACATACAATTATAAGCCGACGTATTATTATGGTAAGCGGACGTTCGTCAAAAATAATTATAATATCAAATTCAAATCGATAAAAAATTAAAACCGGACGTCATATGAACTTTTTCACGAAGAAATTGCATATTTTTCTTTAATTTTGACAAAACAATTCTAAATAAATAATTTATTTCCTCAAAATTAGCTCGTTTAACTTATGTAAACGAAAGTTTAAAAAGAATTGATTTCAATTACAATATTTTTTCCATACAAGATTGAGAATTTTTCACTACGAAAGATATTGTAAAAAAAGGTTGGGATTTATTTATTTGTTTTCGAAACATGAAATTCTAATCTACAAGACGGCCTCATAAAAGAACAAAATGAGACGATAATTTACATTCGGTGTAATCGGTTAAAATCCGTCAAAGCTTAACATTAAACGAAGAACAAAAAATATTCTTGGTTGAACAGTTTGAACTCAGTCCTCGTTTAATATCCTAGCAATTAGACTAGTTCAAGATTAGGTTTATATTCATACATGTCGGCGGTCAGCCATGCTGGGGGAGGGATCGCGGCCATCCCAGGGGGTAACCCCCATGGCCGGCCAAATTTTCCTACGGGGGTTAGTCGTGCGGACGTTTTTGTTTTTTTTTCGCAGCCACATTTTTGCGCATGAGTGCAGTTTTCTGTACCCATGATTTATTTAATCCTATTACCATTTATTTGGTTAAACGCTGCAGAACATTTAACAAACATTGCTGAACATTTTGTTAAACCACATTTTGTGCATTTTCCACCAAATACTTGATAATAGGATTAAATTTTTTTCAACGAAATTAGCAGTGAAGAAGATTAAAATAATATATCACATAAAAATCATGTTTCAATGTCGTATGCCAGGTCTTGGCCCAGCCCAGCGTGCGACTATTTAAATATTGCAGTGCCGTTCACAATATAAATTATTGCTAATAGTTTCCGTTCATGCACCTTCACGTCCCGTTTACATGCACCTTTAGCAACAAGCAGGGGCAATTTGCGCAAGGTTTTGCACTAAGGTCCTACTTCGAAACTCGTCGAGGAGTCGCCAAGCCCCCTTCGGGGGGGAGGTGCTGCGGACCCCAGCCCCAGGCTTTTCGGCCTCGGGGGGGGGCTCCGGACCTCAGGAAAGGTTACCCCCTACCCCCCTGCCCACATGTATGCTTATATTTGTGTATTTAATAGTTTCGAAGATAGGTTCCCACAACATTTAAATGCCTTATAGCTGGTGAGAAATGTCTAATTGCTAAAAACTATCGAATTTGTTGCGTATATGTAAGTGATCGCGCTTAAGTATACACTGCAAATTATTACTAGTAACAAACTATAGTACGAGAAGACTTCATCACAATATATTTTAAACACAAAATGTGTTTCAAACTGCAATTTCTAATCAGGGTTTTATGTAAATCCAAATTTTCTTAGGGTTTTTGTAATAAATATATTCTTTTTAACTACATCTGATAGGTTCTGAAAGTTTTAATATTAAGATTAATTTCCAAGTTTGGTATTGTATGGAACACGTCTATAATATATTGTGAAAAGCTTATACGAATTAATATTAAATAATTCCGTGCTACTTAACATAATGCTTGAGATCAAAATACTCCGGGCATTAAGACTTCGACTCAAAGTATCCTGAGGGGCAGTACGTTATAACGTCAGAAAAAAAAACAGCTTAGAGCGGAGGGTTCGGGGGCGGCAACCCCGGACATAGGCTTAGTCTTGGTGTATGTCTCATATAAGGACCTTAGCTTAGGCTAAAGCTTAGGCTTAGTATATCGAGAACGGCATAGCCTGCCTTTTATTTTCGCCCCCCTGGGTTACTTAGGCAAGGCGTTCTAAGCAAAATACTGCTGGGTTTACAACTTTTATAGCCTATTTAGAGCCCTTTTCAAAAGTTGAGCCAAGTCCACTCATTTGCTTTGAAAGAAACAGTTTTACTAAAGACTTAAAATTCCTTACATATACTGAAAAAACTAAGCTAAATAGCCATTGCAAGCACACAGTTCTTTTCTATGCCTTAAGGGCTTTTTAATACATTCCTAAATGGTACATAATTTTATTAAAAGACAAAAATTTCAATCTATGAAGCTTGATTTTTGGAAAATAACTATAAATGTCAAACTTTATTATTATAGTTGAAGAATTTTAAACAATCAATATTTTAAATTTTATGTTTAAATTTAAAGTTTACCATTTTACAAATTGTTTTAGGATCATAGTTTTAAGCTTTATTGATTGACAATTTAGATAATTTTAAATGTTTAATTTGTTTTAATTAGTCACTATTCTAACGTTTCGCTACTCTAGCGTAGTTATAACACGAGTTGATTAAGGCCTGTGGTCTGGTGGTAGCACGCTAGTCTTGTATCATTTCTCGTAGGTCTTTTCACTATTTTAAGTTTAAAATCCTTTCATGCCTTCTGGGTCCAAATGGATTGCAAGTCGTTGTGTTTACTGAGATTGTCGTATGTCGTACGTTAGAACGTGCGATGCTATTTGCTCACGTTCTGAGGTTCCTTAAGGAACCGAACGACAGCTCCTAGATTGCTCAGTGGTTTGCAAAAAATTTTCCCCGTACGTTCCATGGTTCCATCCCTGGCGCATACTTGAGTTTGTCAAACATTATGCACAAATTTAATTCGGGCATGAAAGGGTTTTAATTGAAAACTTGAATAAAATTTTATTTTTTTAATCAACGGCTACAAATATGAGGATCCATTTTCTTCTAGCGGCATTTTCTGTGCGCGCTAGTAGTTCTATTTCACAAGATATTGCGTTTTAGCAATGAGTGTAAATGTAAACAGAGAGTAAAAACAGTAAAACTTAAGGCTTTACATGCTCTCAACCTCACAATGTCTTAAATATTTCATGGACTACTAATGCTTTATTATTGCGGTAACACATATGTATATTTATAATTTTTTTAATCAGTACTTAGCAATAGTGATATTCGATGATAGTCGCCTCTTCCTAGTAGAGATTAAAGAAGATTTGGGGTTTGAAATTTGTGGTCGATGAACATGGCGGGTCTGAATTTAGTGGTTCATCAACATGAGTCACGTATACGTAGTTCAAACACCAGGGGGTCTGGATATGGCAGTCCAAAAACATGGGTGAGATATTCAGGTTTATGACCCACTTTGAGTGCCATAAACTTTGTAAACTATCTGAAGCCCTAGGGGAATAGATGGGGAGTGCTTCGCAGGAAGGGGCATGCCTACAGCCACTTCAGGGGAAGTTCAGTGGTTGGCGAGAGCCTAGGGATATAATTTTTGTTAATTTTTGCCAAGTTTTCCCAAATCTATGCCTATTTTCATCCAATTTTTGCATCTTTATACCAAAATGTCCAGTGCGCTTTCGACACAAGGGAGGAGATGCGCTGAGCTGTAGGGAGAGATCAGGCTACCTCCCAGGAGAGTCCGCGATGCCCAGAAAGGTAGGTTTCCTATTCTCAGGGGATAATCCCCCTCACATCCTATGATAATGCATTGTCATAAACTTGCGGGGGTGGAGGTGGATAAAACCGAAAAAGACCGCGACGTAACGCGGATGGAGACAACGAAAAGCTGAAAGGTTCACCCTCTTCAGCAGAATCGATGATCACCCACCTTTGGTACTAGCAAAGGCCAACGATAGCCGAATCAACTGAAGGGTATGATGCTTTTCAGTTGAATCGACAATCACCCACCTTTGGTACTAGCAAAGGCGAACAATAGCCGAATCAACTGAAGAGTATGATGCTCTTCAGCAGAATCGATAATCATCCACCTTTGATACTAGCAAAGGCCAACGATAGCCGAATCAACTGAAGAGTATGATGCTCTTCAGCAGAATCGACAATCACCCACCTTTGGTACTACCAAAGGCCAACGATAGCCGAATCAACTGAAGAGTATGATGCTCTTCAGCAGAATCGATAATCACCCACCTTTGGTACTAGCAAAGGCCAACGATAGCCGAATCAACTGAAGAGTATGATGCTCTTCAGCAGAATCGATAATCACCCACCTTTGGTACTAGCAAAGGCCAACGATAGCCGAATCAACTGAAGGGTATGATGCTCTTTAGCAGAATCGACAATCACCCACCTTTGGTACTAGCAAAGGCCAACGATAGCCGAATCAACTGAAGAGTATGATGCTCTTCAGCAGAATCGATAATCACCCACCTTTGGTACTAGCAAAGGCCAACGATAGCCGAATCAACTGAAGAGTATGATGCTCTTCAGCAGAATCGATAATCACCCACCTTTGGTACTAGCAAAGGCCAACGATAGCCGAATCAACTGAAGAGTATGATGGTCTTGAGTTTCTTTCATATTATCGTCCACGGTATGCCGCGGTTTATTTCGGTGTAACAATTCCAGAAGGCGACCAACATTGTCAGTCATAAACACTACTAATCACATTATTGTGGTCGTCTGTTGCTATTAGTAATGAAATTAATTATATAATTCAAACGGAGCGAGTGTAGAGAGTGTAGTTTCCCCTAAGAGGGCACGATTGTGCAAATATTCGTTTTTTGTCCGCTTGTACCATGTATATCCCTTCACCAGATAAGTGAATTCTTCAATTTTTTTAATCCAAAGCGCATTGTAGTCTAGTGAAAAGCCAACAATTTCTTGCTTAAATTCCCACAAAACCCACTCAAATTGGATGTCTTGGCTATTTGGGGCGTCGAAACGTATTTAGGCCAAAACACATACCTGGAGAGTGTTCGATGTAATCGGAGACCACTATGCAGAATGTCCTATCGATGTATTTCTGATCATAGCAGCCGTTGTCTAGCCATGATCCACAGTTTATAAAAACCGCATAAAAAGTGTGATTTTTTCAAAATTCAAGGTTTAAGTTGATTAGTTGTTGGATCTGAAGGATAGCTTATCAGGTTATATAAATACATTTGTTTCATACAGTGTATCCCCTAAATATGCTAAATTTTGGTACCAAAAAGAGTCAAATTTTGTCATATTTTCAATATATAAAAGTATGTAGAGTGTTAGGAACAGGCCCGAATGATGCAATATGAGAAATTGTATTTACGTGGCATAAATCGAATAAGGCAAGTGTCAACAATAAAAATCTTTAAAGCGCAGTATGGTTCTGATATGTGACTAAAATGGGTAGCGTTGACATTAAAGCAGTTGCCGGTGTATTATTTATATTGAGGACTTTAAAAATGGGCGGGGGCTTAGGATACTGAATTTAGAACCTTACAATAGTCACTAGGCGCAGATTAGCCACATTTTTCTGTTTCCCCTTGTTACTCCAATAAGTAATATTCCCACCTACGTTATATAGTGTCGCCTTGTATCATTTAATTAAGATCACATAGCTAGTGCAAATAAGCTAGATGTAGCTGTTAATCGCCATAACTCAGCAACGGACGATCCGATCGGTATCGTAATGACTCAAAATGTTCCTCTTGAACCTAGCATCGTCAGATTCCTATTGTTAAATCATCTTTGTTGTCCATTTTAGGTTATGTCATCTTTGTAATATTATTTTCAATTAGAGCATGTATGAAATAGATTTGCCAATTTTACTGAAGTAACCTTTAGTATAATACTACTTAGGTTATGTGTGTACGTGATCATATAGTTGATAGCACGAGCTTCCGTTCATGAACAAATACTGTCAAATCATGATTAAAAATTGAGATCTGTTAACAATTCGAATCAGGATTTTCGGTTTTACTTGTACGAAATTATAGGAAAGAAAAAATTCTAATTTGTGATATCACAAGAAACCCGACGACCTTGTTTAGTTTCATTTTTACTTGTACGAAATTATAGGAAAGAAAAATTCTAATTTGTGATATCACAAGAAACCTGACGACCTTGTTTAGTTTCATTTTTACTTGTACGAAATTATAGGAAAGAAAAAATTCTAATTTGTGATATCACAAGAAACCTGACGACCTTGTTTAGTTTCATTTTTACTTGTACGAAATTATAGGAAAGAAAAATTCTAATTTGTGATATCACAAGAAACCTGACGACCTTGTTTAGTTTCATTTTTACTTGTACGAAATTATACGAAAGAAAAATTCTAATTTGTGATATCACAATGAGAAAGCAATACGAAACCTAACCAAGTACGTACATATAACATGACGTATTGCTGAACGCAATTTTTTGATGCAGAATGATTTAAATTAAATAGCAATCACTGTCAGAAGCTAGTCGCAAGTAAAAACAAGGATTGTATAATTTACGATCTAAAACCAATGTAAATTTCGCTCTTACAGTCTACATTTACAAACGACCAGACCGATTTGATCTCTCTTAATTTTTCCGTATTGAATGAAAGCAACGATACCGGAACGCAATTTTTTGATGCAGAATGATTTAAATTAAATAGCAATCACTGTCAGAAGCTAGTCGCAAGTAAAAACAAGGATTGTATAATTTACGATCTAAAACCAATGTAAATTTCGCTCTTACAGTCTACATTTACAAACGACCAGACCGATTTGATCTCTCTTAATATTTCGGTATTAAATGAAAGCAACGATACCGGAACGCAATTTTTTGATGCAGAATGATTTAAATTAAATAGCAATCACTGTCAGAAGCTAGTCGCAAGTAAAAACAAGGATTGTATAATTTCATCAAACCATTAAATTCCTCTTCAGCTATTCAACCCTATTTTTCTTAATACATCAACAATTTCAAAATTTTAATAGCAATCACTTCAAACTTCCATAAACAAATAATTTACGATCTAAAACCAATGTAAATTTCGCTCTTACAGTCTACATTTACAAACGACCAGACCGATTTGATCTCTCTTAATATTTTCGGTAAACCCCCCCCCCCCCATTGAATGAAAGCAACGATACCGGAACGCAATTTTTTGATGCAGAATGATTTATATTAAATAGCAATCACTGTCAGAAGCTGGTCGCAAGTAAAAACAAGGATTGTATAATTTACGATCTAAAACCAATGTAAATTTCGCTCTTACAGTCTACATTTACAAACGACCAGACCGATTTGATCTCTCTTAATATTTCGGTATTAAATGAAAGCAACGATACCGGAACGCAATTTTTTGATGCAGAATGATTTATATTAAATAGCAATCACTGTCAGAAGCTGGTCGCAAGTAAAAACAAGGATTGTATAATTTACGATCTAAAACCAATGTAAATTTCGCTCTTACAGTCTACATTTACAAACGACCAGACCGATTTGATCTCTCTTAATTTTTCCGTATTAAATGAAAGCAACGATACCGGAACGCAATTTTTTGATGCAGAATGATTTAAATTAAATAGCAATCACTGTCAGAAGCTAGTCGCAAGTAAAAACAAGGATTGTATAATTTACGATCTAAAACCAATGTAAATTTCGCTCTTACAGTCTACATTTACAAACGACCAGACCGATTTGATCTCTCTTAATTTTTCCGTATTAAATGAAAGCAACGATACCGGAACGCAATTTTTTGATGCAGAATGATTTATATTAAATAGCAATCACTGTCAGAAGCTGGTCGCAAGTAAAAACAAGGATTGTATAATTTACGATCTAAAACCAATGTAAATTTCGCTCTTACAGTCTACATTTACAAACGACCAGACCGATTTGATCTCTCTTAATATTTCGGTATTAAATGAAAGCAACGATTCCGGAACGTAATATTTTGATGCAGTAATGATTTATATTAAATAGCAATCACTGTCAGAAGCTGGTCGCAAGTAAAAACAAGGATTGTATAATTTACGATCTAAAACCAATGTAAATTTCGCTCTTACAGTCTACATTTACAAACGACCAGACCGATTTGATCTCTCTTAATTTTTCCGTATTAAATGAAAGCAACGATACCGGAACGCAATTTTTTGATGCAGAATGATTTAAATTAAATGGCAATCACTGTCAGAAGCTAGTCGCAAGTAAAAACAAGGATTGTATAATTTACAATCTAAAACCAATGTAAATTTCGCTCTTACAGTCTACATTTACAAACGACCAGACCGATTTGATCTCTCTTACTTTTTTTGCATATATATTACTAGGGTAAATTCTTACTAACTCGTTTCAAAATCTTCCTTCCCGGAGCATATGAGACAACTGCTTTTAAGACCAGAATCAACAAATTGTTGCTGTTACATAATACGACCCTAATATTTACCGATCATGTGATTTTAGATAGTGTACCACTAATATTAATACATTTTATCTATTTTATTTATTTATTTTATTTAATTAATACATTAACTAAAAAATAGCCTCTACGAGGTTGCAAAAAATTACATTGTTATTTTAGGTAAACTATGTAAACTAAAAATAGCAGCTAGGTCGGACGGATAGCCGATCGTGTCGGGCTGAGGTGTCCGCCCGTGTCAGCTCAAGTCAAGTCTGGTTGAAGTAAATAATGCAACCTTTTCCACATTTGAAATGTATATTAATATTATAATAGGAAAATTTGTGTTTGGAACGCGTTCCCTGAATGGCCTGAAATAAAGAATCATGAATGCTTTCTTGGTAGTCTCACTTTCACATAATACCAGTGATGTGTTGCTATTCCAAGGATATTCCTAGATTGCACATATTCGTAGTGTGTTATACGGGCACGGGAATGAATTACACAGCAGTATCAAGTTGGTCAGGCATGTCTTTAAAACTGAAGCACCAGGCATCGAAATGTTCAAAGTCCCCAGAAACGTGGCGTAGAAGTACGGTACAGGGAAAGGCATAGGCATCGGTTAACATATGTTGCTGTCATCAAATTTCATTACATTTGTTGAATCGATTTTCTTAATAGAATCAATGGTCTGGGCTTTACTGTGTTGAAGTCGTTATATATTAGTTTCGTATTTTCGAAATGAGACATGCTGAGCTAATTGATACAGCTGTATCTCCACTGAATACTTCCTCCAACATTATCCATTTTGCGTTTCGTATTTATTAGCAATAGCAATACACTAACTGAACGAAGTA
>JASANE010021503.1:0-30565 GCA_030248225.1 Trileptium ribeirensis
GATTCATGAAAATGACCTTCTTCGTTTACCTATGTTTTATTATCATGGATGGTCTTGTAATTTCCGAAAAAGAACGATTCATGAAAATGACCTTCTTCGGTTACGATGTTTTATTATCATGGATGGTCTTGTAATTTCCGCGAACGATTCATGAAATGGGCAACCTCATGGATGGTCTTGTAATTTCCGGCGAACGCATTCCATGAAAATGACCTTCTTCGTTTATGTTTTATTATCATGATGGTCTTGTAATTTCTGTGAACTATTCATGAAAATGACCTTTTTTCTTCGGGTTACCTATGTTTTATCATCACTGGACGGGCTCCCCCGTGTTCCGCGCTCAAACTATTCATGAAACTGACTTTTGTCCACCTACCTTTTATTATCATGATGGGCTCTGTAGGCCCCGCGAACGATTCAGAAATGTTGTCCGTTTACCTATGTTTTATTATGGACGGGCTCGCGTTCCGGCGAACGATTCATGAAAATGACCTTCTTCCTCGTCTCACCTGGATGTTTCCACCCGCACGGCAGAATGGGCCCCGCGTTTTGCCGCGAACGATTCATGAAACCGGACCTTCTTCGGTTACCTACGTTTTATTATCATGGATGGTCTTGTAATTTCCGAGAACTCATTCATGAATGACTTTTTGTTCTGCCTATGTTTTATTATCAAAATGGACGGTCTCTCGCGTCCCGCCGAACGATTCATGAAAAAATGACCTTCTCCCATTATTACCTATGTTTTATTATACGGGACCGGTTGTAGTTTCCGGATAACTGATTCATGAAACCAACTTCTTTCAGGGTCTCACCTACGTTTCATTATCATGGGACGGGCTCGTGTCCCGCGAAACTTCATGAAAATGACCTTTTTTGTTTACCCACGTTTTTTTTATTATTGTGTATGGTCTTGTAATTTCCCGCGAACTATTCATTTCCTTCTTCGTTTACCTACGTTCTTTCATCATGATGGTCTCGAGAAACTGTTTTTATGAAAATGACCTTTTGGGTCATGACGTTTTATTATCATGGATGGGCTTGTAATTTCCCGCGAACGTTTCCATGAAAATGACCTCCTCCCATTTTTTACTGATGTTTTATTATTGTGGGGATGGGCCCCGCCAAACCGATTCACTGTGAACTCCAACTTTTTTTGACCTACGTTTCACTGGGGATGGGTTTTTTGGCTGAAACCACCCTTCATGAATGACCTTCTTCCGGTTAATTACGAGTTTTACTCATCACTATGCTCTTGTAATTTCCCGCGAACGATTTGTATGAAAATGACCTTCTTTGTCACCTATGTTTTATTATCATGGACGGGCTCCGCAACTCCCGCGAATGATTCATTAAAACGGACCTTTCTTCGTTTACCTATGTTTTATTATCATGGATGGTCTTGTAATTTTCAGAACGATTTATTAAAAAAATGACCTTTTGTTTACCTATGTTTTATCATGGATGGTCTTGTAGCGGCGAACGGATTATTAAAATGACCTTCTTTGTTTACCTATGTTTTATTATAATGATGGTCTTGTAATTTTCTGAGAACGATTCATGAAAATGACCTTTTTTTCGTTTACCTATGTTTTATTATCATGGATGGTCTTGTAATTTCCGAGAACGATTCATGAAAATGACCTTCTTCGTTTACCTATGTTTTATTATCATGGATGGTCTTGTAATTTCCGCGAACGATTCATGAAAATGACCTTCTTCGTTTACCTATGTTTTATTATCATGGATGGTCTAGTATTTTTTACCTCATGCTCACGTCAATACTTTTTTCGCTCTGGACAAGTTATATTTCAGCTGTTTTATGATCGATATAGAGGAATTCCAGAATTTTTCTCCTTAATCTGGGTAACGTACAAAATGCGGTCTAGTATTTTTTACCTCATGCTCACGTCAATACTTTTTTCGCTCTGGACAAGTTATATTTCAGCTGTTTTATGATCGATATAGAGGAATTCCAGAATTTTTCTCCTTAATCTGGGTAACGTACAAAATGCGGTCTAGTATTTTTTACCTCATGCTCACGTCAATACTTTTTTCGTATCGTCAATACTTTTTTCGTATATGATTGGTATCAAGGAATTCCAGGATTACCTCTTCATCTGGGAGAAGTACAAAATGCGGTACCAAAACCAATACTACAGCTGAGTTTATCACAATAAACTACGCTGTAGCAATTTACTTTAATTTTATGAATCACGAATCGTTCGCGGAAATTACAAGACCATCCATGATAATAAAACATAGGTAAACGAAGAAGGTCATTTTCATGAATCGTTCGCGGAAATTACAAGACCATCCATGATAATAAAACATAGGTAAACGAAGAAGGTCATTTTCATGAATCGTTCGCAGAAATTACAAGACCATCCATGATAATAAAACATAGGTAAACGAAGAAGGTCATTTTCATGAATCGTTCGCGGAAATTACAAGACCATCCATGATAATAAAACATAGGTAAACGAAGAAGGTCATTTTCATGAATCGTTCTCGGAAATTACAAGACCATCCATGATAATAAAACATAGGTAAACGAAGAAGGTCATTTTCATGAATCGTTCTACGGAGAAATTAAGACCACCAATAAGAACGCAAACAAAATTCATAATACTCGGAAATTAAACAAGACCATCCATTATAATAAAAACATGAAAAAGGGAGGTAAACAAAAGAAGGTCATTTTCATGAATCGTTCGCGGAAATTACAAGACCATCCATTATAATAAAACATAGGTAAACGAAGAAGGTCATTTTCATGAATCGTTCGCGGAAATTACAAGACCATCCATGATAATAAAACATAGGTAAACGAAGAAGGTCATTTTCATGAATCGTTCGCGGAAATTACAAGACCATCCATGATAATAAAACATAGGTAAACGAAGAAGGTCATTTTCATGAATCGTTCGCGGAAATTACAAGACCATCCATGATAATAAAACATAGGTAACCGAAGAAGGTCATTTTCATGAATCGTTCGCGGAAATTACAAGACCATCCATGATAATAAAACATAGGTAAACGAAGAAGAAAACCGTCATTTTCATGAATCGTTCGCGGAAATTACAAGACCATCCATGATAATAAAACATAGGTAAACGAAGAAGGTCATTTTCATGAATCGTTCGCGGAAATTACAAGACCATCCATGATAATAAAACATAGGTAACCGAAGAAGGTCATTTTCATGAATCGTTCTCGGAAATTACAAGACCATCCATGATAATAAAACATAGGTAAACGAAGAAGGTCATTTTCATGAATCGTTCGCGGAAATTACAAGACCATCCATGATAATAAAACATAGGTAAACGAAGAAGGTCATTTTCATGAATCGTTCGCGGAAATTACAAGACCATCCATGATAATAAAACATAGGTAAACGAAGAAGGTCATTTTCATGAATCGTTCTCGGAAATTACAAGACCATCCATTATAATAAAACATAGGTAAACGAAGAAGGTCATTTTCATGAATCGTTCGCGGAAATTACAAGACCATCCATGATAATAAAACATAGGTAAACGAAGAAGGTCATTTTCATGAATCGTTCTCGGAAATTACAAGACCATCCATGATAATAAAACGTAGGTAACCGAAGAAGGTCATTTTCATGAATCGTTCGCGGAAATTACAAGACCATCCATTATAATAAAACATAGGTAAACGAAGAAGGTCATTTTCATGAATCGTTCGCGGAAATTACAAGACCATCCATGATAATAAAACATAGGTAACCGAAGAAGGTCATTTTCATGAATCGTTCGCGGAAATTACAAGACCATCCATGATAATAAAACATAGGTAAACGAAGAAGGTCATTTTCATGAATCGTTGTCGGAAATTACAAGACCATCCATGATAATAAAACATAGGTAACCGAAGAAGGTCATTTTCATGAATCGTTCGCGGAAATTACAAGACCATCCATGATAATAAAACATAGGTAAACGAAGAAGGTCATTTTCATGAATCGTTCGCGGAAATTACAAGACCATCCATGATAATAAAACATAGGTAAACGAAGAAGGTCATTTTCATGAATCGTTCGCGGAAATTACAAGACCATCCATGATAATAAAACATAGGTAAACGAAGAAGGTCATTTTCATGAATCGTTCGCGGAAATTACAAGACCATCCATGATAATAAAACATAGGTAAACGAAGAAGGTCATTTTCATGAATCGTTCTCGGAAATTACAAGACCATCCATGATAATAAAACATAGGTAAACGAAGAAGGTCATTTTCATGAATCGTTCGCGGAAATTACAAGACCATCCATGATAATAAAACATAGGTAAACGAAGAAGGTCATTTTCATGAATCGTTCTCGGAAATTACAAGACCATCCATTATAATAAAACATAGGTAAACAAAGAAGGTCATTTTCATGAATCGTTCTCGGAAATTACAAGACCATCCATGATAATAAAACATAGGTAAACGAAGAAGGTCATTTTCATGAATCGTTCTCGGAAATTACAAGACCATCCATGATAATAAAACATAGGTAAACGAAGAAGGTCATTTTCATGAATCGTTGTCGGAAATTACAAGACCATCCATGATAATAAAACATAGGTAAACGAAGAAGGTCATTTTCATGAATCGTTGTCGGAAATTACAAGACCATCCATGATAATAAAACATAGGTAAACGAAGAAGGTCATTTTCATGAATCGTTCTCGGAAATTACAAGACCATCCATGATAATAAAACATAGGTAAACGAAGAAGGTCATTTTCATGAATCGTTCTCGGAAATTACAAGACCATCCATGATAATAAAACATAGGCAAACGAAGAAGGTCATTTTCGCCAAATCTAAGCCAAACACTTCCAAGTCCGATGCTTCGAAATGGATCCGATGTGCACTGCCAAGCTTTACGTTTCATGACTTATATCGTGTCCTACTGGGGTGCTGGAAAGGACCTAGGGTCCAACTAGATTACATTAACCCCTCCTGCTGTCATTCCTTCATGTCTTGTACGTTTATCCGTGCGCGATTGTTCACTCGCTTAAGGAACCGAGCAACCAACATTAGCAGAGTAAAGCTTTGTGCGCAGCTTTCAGTCTGTCAACCCCGGTACAGTTTGACGTCGACTTTAGTTTACCAAATATTGCACGATAAACAAATTTTGGGTACTATAAAGGTTTAATAATTAAGAAAGACTAAGGAAGCCTTAAGCTTCGATAACCTCATATTGTAATACCGATCATACAATATGCATGTTCCAAAAGTTTTCGTACGTAAGCATCCAGTTCTACCTTAAGCCTACATTGATTGCACAGACAATTTTCCATCGGATAACTCTATTTTAATCAAATTAGGGTTGAATAGATCGCACCTTCTCAAAAATTGAATGGCAAACCACATCAAGGATATATTACTTGTTTATAATTAAAAAAATTATAATCATTAATCAACGCTAAAAGAATGAAAACACTGGTTGTTTCAAATTTTTTGGATATGATACTGTATTTGGCCCATGTGACCTTTAGGGGCGGAAGTATAATGCAAGCCATGCCGTTCTCGATATACTAAGCCTAGGCTTTAGTCTTAGCCTAAGCTAAGGTCCCTATATGAGCCATGTACTAAGCCTAAGCCTAAGTCGGGGGGCTGCCGCTACCCGAACTTCTCGCTCTAAGCTGTTCTTTTTTTCTAACGTTATAACGTCCGGCCCCTAAAGTTCACATGGGCCCCGTATTTGATACTCTTTATACAATTCTTCATTAATCCTTGCCATATCCACTCTAATACGCTAAACCGGTATTTCTGCCTGCTGTCTAGTATCAAACGCACGTGTTGTCAACCAATCAACTATTTTATTCTTTTCCTACACTCTTAATCTTAGTCCTGAACAATGTTTAGAAAAATAGTCTTTATAAACTTTAATAACTGAATATGAAAGTTACATTACTGCCGTATGTTAAAGAAATTATGTGAGACGATTACTCAACGAATAGGAAATACCGAATTTTTAATAAAAAATATGGAATTTTACCTTAAATCAAGGAATACTGGCACCTAACTTCCACAAAAACAGGCCAAGGTCAACGGTCATAAATGTACGCGCACGAATGAATTTTTCCAGATTCAACATTTTGGCGCTAAATATTACGTGTGGTCTTAAAGAATTAGGATCTAACAGAGAGAACACTTTGCCGAAATTCATGATATAGACAATGCACCAGAGATGAAGAAATGATAACTTGTATGAAAATAATCAGGTATTGTCAACATTTTGGCGCTAAATATTACGTGTGGTCCTAAAGAATTAGGATCTAACAGAGAGAACACTTTGCCGAAATTCATGATATAGACAATGCACCAGAGATGAAGAAATGATAACTTGTATGAAAATAATCAGGTATTGTCAACATTTTGGCGCTAAATATTACGTGTGGTCCTAAAGCATTAGGATCTAACAGAGAGAACACTTTGCCGAAATTCATGATATAGACAATGCACCAGAGATGAAGAAATGATAACTTGTATGAAAATAATCAGGTATTGTCAACATTTTGGCGCTAAATATTACGTGTGGTCCTAAAGAATTAGGATCTAACAGAGAGAACACTTTGCCGAAATTCATGATATAGACAATGCACCAGAGATGAAGAAATGATAACTTGTATGAAAATAATCAGGTATTGTCAACATTTTGGCGCTAAATATTACGTGTGGTCCTAAAGAATTAAAGGATCTAACAAGAGAGAACACTTTGCCGAAATTCATGATATAGACAATGCACCAGAGATGAAGAAATGATAACTTGTATGAAAATAATCAGGTATTCTGTATTATATATAGAGGTACAACATACCTTGAATCATATGAACAAATGTTTTTTTATAGTACACATTGCAATTAAGGGACACCTTCAGTGACACCGTATGTATTTAAGGGACATACAATTTAAAACCTCTCTAGCTAAATAAATATCAAACCTACAACACTAAAGTTTGCACTATTGGAAAGCGTATATACTAGGCTCTGTTTGTACCAACTCTCAGATGTTTATATTTTTTCTATAGTGAAATATATTTGCATTAATAGTTTGTCCCTTATTTCCCCAAAATAGGGTTAAAACTACTAAAAGTTACTAGTGTCCCTTAATACCGTATGTCCCTTAATACCAATGTGTACTATACATATTATACAATGAAGCTGTGCCCAGATCAGGCTGCTCCGGTTCTCGGATGAACAAACCGTACCGAGCCGCGGGTACGGGCCTAGTGCCGATGGATAGCCCTTTGATTAGCGCAGCGCTGGTACCCGCGGGCTCAATTTCCGCACGCGCACACCTCTGGTTTTTAGCATCGACGAGGTTTCAGCGTTTTCATCGGTTTGGAATTCTGAGGGTTTTAGAATGGTATATATACATCAAATAAGCATGTTAAAGGTGACTCCACATAATTAGGATGAAACCACGCTCGCACCGCTTTGCGAGATAATTTTAAGAATAAACCAAATACTACTTTTGCCAGCTTGGTTTGGGCCATGATAGAATTCCATTCGAAAAATTACATAATTTTTACGTATTGATTTAGTCTTGCGCATACTGAACATTTTTAAAAAATTTGTATATATAAGATTCAAAAATATATACATTTTATGTTAAATTCAGCAGTTGCGCTCAGTTGAAACTGACACATAGCCGCTATTTATTCAACTGGCTATTTATATATATAAATGTATATATATGCACAAAGATATTGTAACTACCATAGAAACAACTGAAAATCAACGCAGTATAATACAACGCATAAAACCTATAAACAGTGGATCCACACACATAAGGCACCCTCACGATTAATGATGTAATGAGTTTTAGACAAAACACAGACACACAAAACACTGCCGAAATTATAAGCTTAATACAACTAAACTTACGATATCCCTTTAATGCTTATAAATGCATTACACATCACCGCATTGTTATGCGACAGTAAACTTAAGGTGAAACCAACAATGATTATATTTTGTAATAACCGATAGTGAATCGTAAACCCTTGTCAGGGAAAATTGCTTGACTGAAAAGTGACTGAATTTCATTTGCTTTTAGCTAACCGAAAATTTGGTAAAATCAAATCCACGCGCCAAAACTTATACATCGAGTTTGAACCGAATTTCAGCGTTTTCAATTTGAAGCAATTCTGTTCCCTAATGCTTGATCATTTAAATTCGGTATTCGCGAATAAGTTCAATGTAAAAGCGACGTCACAAGCAAATCGATCCTATGGTTAGGCTCTGGATGCTCGCGAACCAAACTGGTTCAATTTAATTCAACAAATTTTCCGTCTCAAAAATTTGAATGATTTTACTGGAATTTTCGAGAACACAAAAATGACTAGATTTCCATCGCGAGCAGTGTGTTGACGAACAGTTTTTGAATGAATTCTGAATTTTGAATGACTAAAAAGCGTCCCGTAACAAATTTTTACGCAAAACTACAAAATAGGATGATTGGTATGGTAACCTTAAGCTTACTCGCGCATTAGTTGGCTTAGTAAGGTTCCTTAAGAGACCGAGCAATAGCTCCGAAATAACTCAGTGTGCCTGTTATCATCATTTTGCGGTGGTTTGATTATACGAGGATAAGAACGTGAGCACAGAGCAAACTTTTGTGCGGAATTTGTCTGTCAGGGCCGACAGGTTTCAATGTAGGAGGCGCACTGAATTATTTGCTCAGTCTCATAAGGAATCTTGCTAAGCCAACTAACAATGAACATACAATCACTCGATAAACTCCCTTAACACAAAAGGCTCGATAACCCTTTCATGCTTATAAATGCATAATTTCTGCATCATCGGCTCATGTTTGCAGAGAACAAAATTATATTAATATATTAGGCTAACATTTAATAAATTGTTAGTTAATACGTATATATTTATGTTGAGTCCAGTGTCGGTGAATAAACCGTGGTTGTTCATTTGTCAAAATTACAAACTGAATCGTGCATCAAATTCTGTTCCAAAATTCGCATCATGGGGAATACCAATAAAGAGAGTCTTTGATGTTCGAACGCAATTAATACCAGTACACATCTCCAAATATCACGTTTCATCGCGTTTAAATAACATGCAAGACTTTATTGCACAGTTTTGTTCCCGGTCTGGGAGTGTATAAAACCATGCGATCGAGCAATACGACCACGAAACACATTTCAAGTGAACGCGGCCAATAAAATGCCGACTCATTTTTTGTAAACGTGTTTATCGTAAATCGTGACCGCATACATAAGGGAAAATCGTGATTTGTGCGCAGTTAGAGGTTCTAAAATCGTGAGCCGACCTGACAAAAGAACAAACAACCGTTTAAACACCTTAAGTGGACTCCCGATTTAGTAAAAAAATTATTATTCTAGACATCTTCTACATTTAAAATTGAACAATAAAATAATGGTATAGAACGAAAACCAAAAATTAGCAAACCAGGATAAAGTGAATCGGGGAGTTGTTATAAATGTATTAAAACCAATTCAATGTTAATATATTTACATAAAATAATATAATGTTTATAACAAAATATAAAAAATGGAAGCAGTCGTATTACAAAAAAAACAATGTGGATATTGATTCTTGACAAGGATTTACTGGCATCTACTTTGAATCCAGCAATACACTACGTCCTGAGTAAAATTAACTCTAAACTTTTCTTAAAAGGTTGCCAGCTAAAACTTCCCAAAACGTATATAAAAGAGATATAATTCGAAAGAAATGGCTTATACTAAAACTAAAAAAAATTTACCGTCTTAACAATTTCGCAGCGCAGATAAAATTGCCCGGTCTGATTCCGTGATGACTGGTCTGATTCCGTGATTGCCCGGTCTGATTCCGTGATGACCGTTCTACGCGGATATAGTCACAACTGGTAAAAGACGAAACTACAAGACTATGTATGTATATGTTTCGCCTAAAATTCTATCACGCGTTATGCTTCGTTCGGAAAAACGGTTGGTTTACTACTAAACTGATGTATTTAGGACTATTTGGTACACCTAAGGCTCAACGGCAGCAAGAAATAATAAGATTTCATTCAACATACAAATTAAGGTTTCTCCACAATGATGGGAAAATTCAGTCCGCTGTTATGAAAAAAGCTTCTTATTGTGATCTTCGAATAAGCTTTTCAAATTTGGTGTAATCAATATATTATCGAATTGTACTGACAGCTCAGCTACGTATATAAAAGCCTAATATTTGCTATATTGTGATCTTCGAATAAGCTTTTCAAATTTGGTGTAATCAATATATTATCGAATTGTACTGACAGCTCAGCTACGTATATAAAAGCCTAATATTTGCTATGAAAGGTCACGCAGACCCGCTTTATAGTAAGAACATGACGTGTCAAACAGGAATACAGACCGATTATAGCATCCATGACACGAATAAACGATGGTTAGGTATAGACTTTAGCGAGATAAAATTCTGACATTTACCAATCAGTTGAGCGACAATTATATTAGTTTACGGATTAAATTTACTAGAACGACTCCTCATATGCCAAATACAGATTCCGTATTTCAGCTTGACGCACAGATAAAATTTAAATTTTTTTAACATTTGACTACCGTTTGCAAATCCACAAAACGTGCTAATTCAAATTGGTTTTCAAAACTTTCTACTTTTCACGCTGCTTTTAGTTTCAATTTTCACTTTATATCCTTCGAGGCGTGATCTTGTAAACTATTAGTGATTAACTGTTTGAACGACGAAGTCAAACCCATAAGTTCTTGCAGATACAATCAAATGAACCGCACACGACCTCGGCTGGTCGACGTTCCGAAGAGCCGAGTCATAACGACAAAATCGCTTCGGATAGCCTGACTGAAGTATTCTTGCCTTTGCCGGAAGCAGACCGCGATTTTTGACGGAACCGAAAATCTAGTTAAGCCTTATTTTATAAACACACATAATGTTACACAACTGTACTCGCCAAAAATGTGTGCTGTTCGTTCGATAAATTCAAAAGTTTGTTCGAGACGTGTTCGAAATTTTGGCGCGCTTTTTTACTTTGTTCCAGAGTTGTTAAATGTTTGATCGAGAACAAATAAATTTTGTTCGATTTCTATTCGTTGTTGTTCGTTCGAAAGGAGACTCTCATTTTTGGTGAGTACTTGAAGTGTGTATACGTAAATTTATCGTTCAAAACATTGTAAATGTTTTAAAAGACCCTATTATCAGAATAACGAATAATATTAACAGAAAAAAAATAAATGTTTAAACCACCTCAACAGTATAAACATTTGGATATGAAATGTATCGACGATCTAAGCCATTTCACAAAACGGCTTGTTCAAAGCTACATCGACAACAATTTTGTAAATCAAAATTGTACAAAAAGTACTAATAAAACAATATACAACTGCGGTCAAAAACCATAAGAGGTTTATTGGATGTCAAAAACCAATCAAAACAAACTATGTATACATGTCCCATTAAATAATAGGCAACGCTCAAATAAGCTTTACGCAAAGCGCAAGTACATACTTTCATGCTCAGAAATAAACGCAAATTTTTTTTGCGAATAGCATAATAGAAGAGTTGTTAATTTTTCGAGAACGATCTGTGAAGAATTTGTTTTCATTTTTGAGCGTGACTTTAATGTTCTGCATCCGTATCACCGAATCACACAATGGCTGTTTTGCGAAGAGATCAGGACATCATTTTATGTTACATCTACGCTGCATTGCGTTGCGGTATAATATTCATTTTTTGTCAATTCTTATTATACAATATACTCCAAGAATTATTTATTATCATCCTACAATAAATGAGGATTATGAACAACTCTAAGTTAAGAATAGGTAATAATTTTGCAAAATTCTGACACAAACATCCTAAAACGAACATCGCTCACCGCAACCAACCCGAATTTGAAAAACCCTATTGAGTGAACGTAGTGTCCCATCATTTTCGACCTGAGTGTATGATGACGCCTTGCGTGTATTATTAAAATTATAGCTTTGTGTAGAATGTTTAACCGCTACAATCTACGCTTTACATGTTATTTGTTCCTTATAGAAACATAGAACCCTAATTTTAGCACTTCATACACACGCCACGTCGATAATCAAGCTCTTAGTCACTATGTTCAAAGCCTTTTACAGTCGGCACGGCCAAAAACTTTCAATATACGCTCAACAAGTATATACTGATATTATCCGAAAGTTCTTTTGACTTTGAACCGAACACTGGGGTCCCTTACGTCTTTGTGTTATTTTAGTCATACAGAGTGTGCCGATGATACATACACTTTTGTCCGTCTTAAACGACACATACATTACATAGTTCATCAACATTAGCCAACATAGCAATCCAGTCGGAAGAAGGTAGAACTCGTGGAAACGAGACTGCATTAACCTAACCCCAATAACCAGACTCATTGGAAAGCTCTTATGCGAGACATTTGTGACCTGGTGCCGAAGCGGCAAAAGCAAAGTAAGTAAGCCTATCAAAATCTAATACATCCCCTCTTCGAAATTTGTTGTAACGTAAGCTGTACGAAATTCGTTAGGAATATACTTTATCAACGATACTCATGCGGGCGGTGAGCTATACCTTGGCGTGTCGAACGACTTCTTAAATCAAGTTGCTAATTTATTCCCTGGACCTACATAATAACTAATCGCTGCTTTGAACGGTTCGATGATCAAGTTGTCAATTTTTGCTAATCAACAATACTGATGCGGGCGGTGAGCTATACCTTGGCGTGTCGAACGACTTTCTTAAATCAAGTTGCTAATTTATTCCCTGGACCTACATAATAACTAATCGCTGCTTTGAACGTTTCGATGATCAAGTTGTCAATTTTTGCTAATAGATCCTAGCTAGATCCTCAAAATATAGCAATAAAGCATTTTTTGTTTGACGTAAAATTAGGTTTATATTTTTGGAATTTTGGAGTTTATAAAATTAACATATTTTTGGATTTTGATAAAAATGGCCAACCTGAGTTCTCGCTACTGGGGACGTAGTCCTGCCCACAAAAATGTGAGCCTGATCCCATCCCGGTTCAGCACTCAGCTATTCTTCCTAGGTTGTCCGAATTATTTTAAATATCTCTATCAGAAATATATAACCGCTGTTTACTTGTTCATTTAACTGTCTATTTTTTAGCCCAAAATGATCTGAGGCTTATTTTTTCAAACATCTAACAATGTCTCTGCAGCACATCAGTGCAGCCATTTTGTCATATAATTTTATAAAATTTATATTAAAATAGCAAACCTTGTAACCTAACCTTCTTAAATTTCTCACCCCCTCCGCGAATATGTTCCGCTCAAAGAGAAACTCCTTCCCACCACAAATAGGCCTAACAAGGATCCAAAACACATCAACATGAATTGCAAATCCTTCTGGAACAAAATTCTGTAAAACCTCTGGCTAACCATTTTTTTACTTAAAAAATATAACAGGACCTCAATTAATATTATTTATTCTACTGTGTTTATAGTAACAATACACATACCATGTTGTGATGTTCATCTACGAACCTGGTAACATTTATACCTATAACACATATTATCAACAAAATATTATAAATAAAATACGATAAATAAAACAAAGAATAAAACAAAATACAAAATATTAAAATTTCATAATATTGTAATACAATGTAAAATGAAAAAACACATAAAATCTCAATAAAGCAAAATCGTGCAAAGACTTGTTAAAAATAGATTCGAAGCCCAACGTGATCTGTTCCAAGTTCGTTACTACGGTAAAAAAACGACATAATCTTGGCTTCAAGCACTCATAAATTTAAAATAGCATTCATAATACTATAATTATAATAATTAAAAACACATTATAATTGCACAACACTTTGAAACACTAAGTAAGGTATGAACGACCCAACGCCATTCAAAAATGAGAATCCTCTCACGACTATGTCCCAAACAATAAAGTACAGGATTTCAGAATTTTAACATTAAACGTCCGGGTAGATGACTTCGCGCACACAATGTCCCGGGGTTCCCATGACAAACTTGGTGGGAGTTTCTAAGCATCCCAACTCGACATTAGGGAGAACGAAACATCATTGCAAGATCGAGCCACGTTCGTCCATTCCTATGATGTCGAGCCACGCGGCACCCAGTCGCAGTAAAAGTCGAAGCTTTTGAACATAATCTGTTCGTCGTCTCCGAGGCGGCGCTTGTCTTTCGGCGGTGACAACCCGACGTTCTCTTTCGTAAATTCTTCATCGAAATTGCTCACGTCGGTCGGTGATCGCTTAAATTATTAAAAATCGAAAAGAAAAATCAAGCTGGCCACGGCCATATAAATAGGTGTCAGTAATCGATTAAAATTTCGATAAATTTGGATTAAATAAAATTTCGATCGATGTGCATTAACTGAAATTTCGATCAATTTAGACAAAATGAAATTTCGATCGATTGTGTTTACACCAAGTTTCGATCGGTTGCGAATATTTTCGAGTTCGATCGTTTTTTGCTGCGCTTACTTTTAGCCGGGACTGCAGATTAATAAACCAACATGGTAATATTCTAAAAATTTATAGCACTGTTTTAAAAATTTATAGCACTGTTTAGTTAGTTTTATCGGCCCGAACCTAGTACTTTTCTACGTCTACACTATTTACAGCGATCGAAAATTATATCGGCTTTTATAAAAATTAAAGAAAAAATATTTAAATCACCGCTTTACCTGTTGTTCGATTTTTAAGAAGTGAACAGAAAATGAAATCATTGGACTTTATGCTACGTATGAGTCCCAGGGAATACAGCATAGTACAGACAAATATTTTAAATAATCCTTATAATCCTTAGGTATTGCTAGAATGAATAATAGCTAGCCTACAATAAATTGGATTACACTCCAATTCATTAACAACAAATCAAGCACCTAAAATTTGGGATTTGACTGAACAAATGATTGAACATGTGGCCTTAATATTCCTAGGTAGGTGTTTCATTAAATCCTTTATGCTGATCGGGGAAGCGGGGCGATTCGGAAAGATGCATCAATCGACAACCATAAGAATTATGGCAAAGAAATCTCGTATAACCGGTAGCAATACTATATGCTTGACAAAATTATACTAAGGCTAGGCTTATCTCGAGGTTACGAACTCTGATATCGTTGTTTGGCAACAGTCACGGACAGATTTAACTGCATAGCTGCAAACACATGCAAAATGCGCATATTTGGAAGCATTGGATTAAAATACATACGCATGCATGTAAGTTTGCTTACGTTCCTTTTTTTGTGCAGCTAACGCCAATACTTGGCTGTACAATGTCAATAACAACAACAAGTGCAAAATAATGTATGAGATACAACCATTACCTCCACAAACACTTACTATGGTAGGCACAAATTTTGGTCGAATTGCTTTTTGAAGCAGAGCGTCCCATGCGTGGTTAATGTACTGAAATGCGAAAAAAATTACCTAGTCCGAGATACCATTATAACAACAGCAAATGGAAAATAATGTATGAGATACAACCATTACCTCCACAAACACTTACTATAGTAGGCACAAATTTTGATCGAATTGCTTTTTGAAGCAGAGCGTCCCATGCGTGGTTAATGTAGTAAAATGCGAAAAAAACTTACCTAGTCCGAGATACCATTATAACTAAAAAAATATGGCAAACGATAACTAGCAGTTTGTGGTCAATTCCGAGTGTTGAATATGTAATTTAGAGATACGCAGCTACGTTGAGAATTAACTTACAAAATGAGCCCAATTTCAGCCATGCTGGTTAGTTAATGACATACCCACTTATAGCATATTTAGAAACTCACAAAAATTTGCAATCTCACATCTGCAGAGACGACAAATTATTGCGCTAAGAAATGAGACAAATAGTTCGAGCGTTTACATTGATATTGCCGTTTTCGTGTGTTCCAGGTTTCATAGACCCATTCAGAAATCCTCTTAAATCGAAACCAGCAGCGTGATCTTCCTGCCTGCAGCCCAACGTGATGCTACGTCATTGCATGCTGAACCAATTGTTCGACTGACTAGGTTTCGATACGATGACCAGTCCTGAGAGCTAAGCTTGCCAGATTGATCTTGACTGCACCTTTGTGTCCGTTACGCGATCGAAGTAACGCATCCATAAGATCAGTCTCCAAGTTTTGTGCTCGAGCGCTTCTAGTTTTATTTCGAGCTGCCTATTTATCGGCCATGCTCAACAGTCATGCGTTAGGCTGGGTCGTACACGTCATATGCAGTAGATTCTACGCTTCACTTTTATTGAAATTCTAAGATCTGCCCAGAATCGGTGAAGGATGTTCAGCATATTAACTGCCTTAGCTATTCTGGGCGACACATCAGTATTAGCAACTCTGGACAAATCAATTTCGACTTCCAAACTATCGAAATACAAGTACTTATTCGAGAGTGAAGTCGTTTAATTTGGCGTCTGTTGAGCCACTATCGGCACATAATCATGGTCTTGGTTTTGGGCTCACTGATTTGAAAACAACGCGGACCGCAGTGGCATTCAACTTGCCGAAATCTTGCTGTAGGCAATCGGTCATATATAGCCGTTTCCGATATCTACACCGCACCAGAAATTTGTCAGTGTCTAGTTCGCTATCAAGTCTATTACAAAATTGAAAAGCAAGAGGGGTCCTACGGCCCCTGCCTGACTCCGGTATTTATGTAAAAATTTTCTGAAGTTGCGCCGTATGCTTTGATAACTAACGGACGCTCTATATGCGCGCACAGCAGGTGTACCAGTTTCGAAGATACACCAAATGCCTCAACTACGAACCTTAATGATTAGTGATTGATCCAGTCAAATGCAGCAGAAAAATTAATAAATGCTGTCACGAACAGATTTATGCATTCGAATCTGCGCTCCAACTGCCGTAGCGTGAGGATTTGATCAATGCTATACCGCCTGGGAAGAAATCCTGCTTGGTTTAACGTTTACTGAGCTCACAAAACCATTTGGGATGATCGATAATCAGCGTTTCAAAGACTTTTGAAGCGAAACCAATCAAGCTTATGCCTCTGTAATAGGTACATACACCAGTGTCGCCTTTTTTGTGAAGCAGTACGGTCTAGGCTACATACCATGTTTCAGGGATTTTTTCCTACACCCAGCAGGTGATCGGAAAAGCATGCAGACGTTCCATACCTCGTTCGCCGCATTTGTTTCCATAGTTCTGGTTGAATACGTCTTGGCCTGGTGCTTTTTCACATTTCAACTTTCTGACAGCTTGTTTAGTTTCTTCCAAGTTATGTGGTTCCATCGAAAATAACAGAGAGTGCTGATGCATCAGCTATTCTTCGTTACAGTATTCGGTGGTATGTCATGATTTAGAATGTTAGAAAAGTGGTGCCTCCAGCGCTCTAGTTTAGCCGGCACGCCTTCGACAATTATTCATATCACGTATAGCATCAAATATCGATGAACCTTGGTGACCCATTTTTGCCGGTCGGAATAATTTTCTCTAATCACCGACACGTGTTGCTTGTTCTTTTTGTTCAGCTAGCAGCTCACACTTTTTTGTTTGCCCTTTATGATAGCCACCTTCCTTCACCTATTTATAGGTGTTCCGAACGTCTGGCAAAAGGGAAGCTCTCGGGGTCAAATCTGAACCCGAGTTCGAGCGGGGGTGGAATAGGTCAATGGCAAGAGGGAAATATTTTATATATATTATACATATATTATATATTAATACAATTTATTATATATATTATATATATATTATTATGTATGGTTTTGCATAATGTGTCGTTTTATGTTGTCTGCGCAAGTATTACAGCATTCTACGACTGAGATAGGCAAAAATACCAGAATTCGCTAAAATTGTACCTTACGTTGGTCAGAGATAAAAATTTATCGGGGTTAAAATTCAGGAGAAGGCAGGTGCCCAATACGGGTCACTGGCAGGATATGAGGAGTACGCCTCTTCCGCCCCCGCACGCCGTATAACCGAACCTCTACAATTCATGTGTAATTGGACTGTAGTTAGTGGCACGATTTTCTATGAAGTTCAACGTGCGATTTGTGATCCACAGTTTGATGATGCCTTTGCGTGCTCCAATGATATCAAGATCTGCTGTGAGAAATGACTCCTTTAAGTTATACCAGTCATCTTCTATGCAGCGTTAATAATGACAATAGCAGCAAATGTGTCATAAATAACGTAATTTTTGCCTCCCCCACCTCTTCGGCACACTTTTCGTGATGATGATGTTGGAAGCGAGCTGCAAATACAGATTTCAAGCTTTCAAATGACACATCGCGCGAATCAATTAAGCTAATAAATTATATGTCACCTTAAAAACTCAATAAAGGACTTTGGCAAACTTCACCACTATACAGTTTGTTAGAATTCTTCGCTTCGCTGCACTCAGAATTCAATATATTTAACACCAAAAATTTTAATTGACACCGCTAAAGAATTTTTAGTGTTTACGTTATATTAACAAAGCAATTGGTGATCAATGGATAGTCTACAATGTCATCTGTATCGATAGCGCTTGGAGACCAATTCGTGGTTTCAAAGAGAGCTCCTTGAGTCCATTTAAAGACCCACTATTGCAATTAAACACAATGGAAAACTTTAATAGCAATGCTATGGTTGTTTTATACATCTAAACGAAGAACTATTCCTCCAATGACCAGAAAAGAAAACTTTTGAAATTTATAAATCCCAAATTTTAAGAAAAATTATTTTAAAAGTGATTTTTATGTTCTACATTAAAAAAATTTGCCAACGTTTGCCCTATTTAATGCATACCACGCAAATACAATTGCTTTTATCGTATTCAACAACACCGAAAACATAAAGGCACTTCCTAATGAACTACATACAACTATGTTGAAAAATTGAAGAACTTCAATATTTTTGGTGCCAAAATTCATCAAATTTTGCTCCGCCACCGTCCGCAGGGATAATAATCCACTCCATAATGGAGTTAAAAATGGGTTTCTTCAAAATAGAGTAAGGTTTTATGCCGCCGCCTTGGGCAAGAAAGTATTTATATACTCTCAAATCAATGCAGACTTATACCTACTAACCTGTACCTAATGATCACCAAATTTTGAACTTTTCAAGGAATATTCTCACGCAGATTTCTGGTTTGTACCTTATATCACATTTCAGAACATTAAAAATTCGAAAAATACTTTCATCAGACATTAACTTGTCTATAGCTTGTAAAAATGCGCTCGTCGCATTAAATTAATTAACTTCCGAGGGCTCTAAAACGCTTATAATCGCAATATTTCGTACCTGGCGCCCCTAATATGCTGTATACCTTCTGCGGTTAATATAAGAAGTTAATTTCGGCACTGGGATGACTATGCTAACCGATACATTTATTTGGTGTATTAACTGCTAAATAAAGCTATGTATGTGTATGACAAAAAAAATAATTTTCCATCGTCGACTAATATTTCTACGAAGCATATTAACCAAACTGCTATTATTGAAATAATAAAAACAAACATCATACCTTAAAGAAACGCTGCTGCTTTACCATCACGGCATCGTCTTCACCGGCTCCCAAACGCTTTGCTGGATCCTTGCGAAGTAACTAAAAGCAAAATAGAAAATTTAAGACCAGCGTGGCAATGCAATTACAATATCTGCAACTGCATATAATTATTAGTATCGAAAAAAGGGAATGGCAAAATTTTGAGGCAGTAGCAGTAGTTTTTATGCCATCAATACAACCTCTCTATACTCCGACGTCATTACGTAGTTTTCAGTGAATATTTGCGCAAAAAACATGAGATATCGTTCAATATCATTGAAACAAAAAATCCTGAAGCACAATTATGGCGTGTGCACTCTGCATCTGATCCGAATCTGAATCGATAGACCAGCCACGGGTACTTAACGCATCCGAATCGGATGATTTAGTGTGAAAAATACACATACACACACACGTATACGTATAGAGTTTACTCATGTCAAACGCAATGTAAACAGAAATCGGATCAGACTAGACGAAATGTAATCACGGTCTTAGAATATCCACATGAAAAATATCTTCACTGCGCCAGGGTATTGTTTACACAATCGACAGCTCTGAGCAGATATACATTATAAGTACTAGTAACTCGCAAATCGATGGGAAACAGGTTGAGTGCTGTTAGTCCGTAATTGATGACCAAGTTGTCGTTCCAAAATGCAGGTACCTAAACCCACTCAAAGTCCCGTGAAAGTAAATATACAACTGCAATACTTCAATAAAAAAGCTGTGGTCATTTTAGTCATATCAAAGCCGAATAACTCTTTATTTGCATTTCCAAGGACCAAAAGGCGAAAAATTTTAAAATTTAATACTCACAAATTTTAAGAAAAATTATAATTTGAACAGTGATTTTTGAGTTGTAGACTTGTCTTATTTGAAGCATACATAGCGCATAAATGAATTTGCTTATACCGTATTTAGCAACCCCGAAACCTATAAAAATGTTCGATTGTCCTATAATACTTGTATAATAGAAAATCTGTGAAATTTGACTACTTTTGGTACCACGATAGATGGATACATAAAAACGGGATAAAACAGTGTGCCTGCACTATGGATCCCATTTCACCAATCCGACTAACTAAGCATCTCTGAAAGCCTATGCAACTGTTTGCTTGACAGTAATACAAATATATCTTTTGATACACTGAATACCTTTCTCCCGATCTTATCCATAACATGTTTATCTTTACCGAAATTAGCCTTTCTCTCCGTAATAAATCTTTGGCACGTTGTCAAAAATGCCTAACTATATCATTTACATTACAGAGTACCCAAAGTCGTTGATCTGCCCTACTAATATTAAACATATGATATCTTAACCAGCAATGTCTAGTTATTATCAGCACAAATTGTCTTACTCCATTCCTATTTAGGTTAACTAAAATTTTTCTACTTTCTGGAGTTGGTTCACCTATATTCTCCTTCATAAAGCTACAATTTTTAATTTACTTTCATCTGCGAACAACTTACTTTCTATGCATCATATGCCTTAAACCTTGTCGTAACTTATCTTCTTTGTAAAGAGCAAAAGTACCATACCATCTAGTACCGGAGCCTATGACTTAAAACTAAGCCGACTCCCTCTAACGTTTCTATCATATACTTTGCGTTTTACAAAGTACTTATCAACTTCCGTAATTCTATGCCTACTAGTAAAAATTACTAAATTTTGCTTAAACACCGGCCCTCATGATTAAATAACACAGTCAACATAGGGTTGAAATAACGAAACCGACGTTTTAACGGTTTGAATAACCCTATAATCCCATCGTTCACCCCCAACAAACAAAAAACTTGCTCTACAAAATTTTGGATATTTTTTAAACTTTGGCTCATAACTCGAAGAAAACGACAGCTCCGGCAAAAATTCTTAACAGCAAAATTGCTCTCCATGACAGGATTTCATTTTTCACTACGAAGCATCTACCTTGACATATTATAGGTCGCGAAAGACAAATACCCGGGTCCAAAGTTCAAAAATGTTGCCGTTGACACCTTCGGAGCCCATTTTGACCACGGTCAACGAATTTAGCGTCAAATATCTTGGCGTCCAATAAGCAGACTGAATTTGTCGTCAACTAAAAAATTTGTGAAGATCCATCCATCCGGTAATAAGTTATGATCTCCACAGATGGTCAAAAAGAAATTGTTACGATTTTTGCAGCTAGAAAAGATACAGGTGGAAACACCGCTTAATTCGCTTGCTCCGTTTCAATTATTTCTATAAAATACATAGAATGAAAGCGATACTGAAGCAATAAAATCAACTATTAAATGCAAGGATGACTTACTTTTCGTACAATCGAAATCGCTTCAATCGATAAGTATCGTGGATAGCGCACTTCGTCATTCACAATACTGTCGAAAATTTCTTCTTCATCTTCACCAGAAAACGGAGGCTGCAAATAAGATAAACACAATGCGATGAGTCACCGTTAAGCCGTGGTTCCACAGTAGGAAGATAGGTAAAATTTGAGGGAGAGAAAGTTTGACTTGTTAATTTTTTGACACCGTAAAACATTCATATTCAACGAAAGTAATGTTCCGTGGTTCCACAGTAGGGAGATAGGTAAGCTAAGTCATTTCTCAAAGAGCCTCATTGACCAACCGAATGCAAAAGTTTGACTTGTTAATTTTTCGACACCGTAAAACATTCACATTCAATGAAAATGATGTTATGTGTTGCTTTAGCGAGTGTTACACTTGAGTAAATCGTAAAATACAATAATTGTAACGCATGCAAGTGTTATAAAGCAATGTACCCATACGGTAAGCGATTATAGGCTATGCAATTTTACCTATAAAATATTGCACTCAATGACTTTCTAATCCCCGAAATTCGGGATCAAGGTCAAGGCCACCTGAACCCCACGTAGGGCTAGGGGAAGGTAGCAAAAACTAGTTACAGTAATTAAAACATACTGACATGACACTTGAAGCTTCTTGCTTAAAATAAAATTTAAAAAAATTGTGCTGAAATGCAAACTTTGAATAGAGATCTCAAAGATTTTGTATACTTGAGTCTAGGTAAGCTAAAAAATCACACATTACAGGAATCCAGAACCGTTTCTTGAGCAAAATATGTCACAAAAAACTGACCCCGTACGTTGTCCTCAATTATTTGCAACGATATTCGTGGCCTCATACTAAGGATCGATCACAATCTAGTTCACAATTCCATTGCAACAGTGTAGTGCGTGTTGCGCTAGGCATGAGACAGTCAGTTCGTTTAATCGACATTTGCAACATATTTATCGTTTCGGTAAACACAATGTTTTTGCGCAAAACAGACTGTATTCAAAGCGGTCAACTCAAAAACACGTTTGTGCGAATCGACAGTCACTTCATGGTCTAAACCGCTTTAAGCACTACACTCTACACTCGACCAACCATGCATCACAAACAAAAACAAACACAATGCTGTACAGTTTTTCAGGTTCACAGGCGGTATTTATTTTCTTGGTCCTAATATTTAAAGCCACATATTAAAAAATATCTCAATAATTAAAGAAATAAACACAATAACTAGTAGCTTGCCTCATCGACATGGCGCTGAGCCCTGACTGTTGAATATGTATTCACGTCAGCCGACACTAAACTGCATTGCAGCATTTTATCGTGAAGTGTATAGCTGGGCTCCTCAAATTGGGCGGTGGAGGGGGCTCCTGGCAAAACCCGAGTGCCCCCGGTTAGTGTCCCCTTGCAAAATTTTGGGCTTCCCCGGTTAATCACCTCTCGGGTAATTCTTTAGCTTCTACTCGGTGATAACACCCCAAAATACATAAAAATTTGTACTAAAATGTCGTTCCGAAGCAATTTTTTTTCAAAATGATTTTTTTCTCTTCATCAAAGCGTTTTGACAGTGCCTCTGACACGATTTTGAACAGTTTTTTCTTTGCCAAAATGTCCCCTGGCAAAATCGGTCGCCCCCGGTTCGGAACCAGGCGGATCCCCCGGCTCATGTACTCTGGCAAAATTTTCAGTGAGTGAAGAGTCCAGTATCGTACAGTTTTCGTGTAGTTAGAAGGCAACAGGAGCGTTCAAAACTCCATTATGATCTAATCGTGCCGAGTACGCAACCATAATTGCAACAGGTGATGTTGAATTACTCTGCAAAAGGAGCCCATATTGCTGTTTTCATACATTTTGTCTCCAATGGACCCATTGAAAAATATTTTGACCCAACCTTACAAAATAACTAATAATGAGAATCACAGCACAAAGCTACATATTATTCGATGAATATCCCTGCACAATGAACCAAATTTCGCCAATATAGTATATAACTATAGTGTACAACTGTTGTAGCGTTTGTGAAGATGCAGTTCATTGTTTACGCAGATTTCGAGTTCCGATTTCTTTAAAAATCACACTTTGACCCAAATCCGGCATCCCAAAACAACGATGCAGAAAACCCTTATACACAGTGTTAGAGCTATGTTAGCTATACAACAGCAACTTCATATTTTTGTCTTGTATACCTGCGGCACTTGTCGAGCTATTATCCATAAAATAGTTTATCGAACCCGTTCCTACTTGACTCGAATCCCTTTCGCCGTTGTCGCTGGCAGAAGATATTGAAATATATTTTTGCGTTTAATTAAAAAAAGACAAATAGAGATTTTAAGCTTTCAAATCAGCTATCGCGCCAGTTAATACGCCTAATCGCTGTTGAGTTGCGCGAAGCCCCAAAAAATATATACAGTAAAAATATTCACACCTCTGGGAAGTGAAAATTATTATTCGCTACGCTCGTTTCCATCACTAAATTCTAAAATTTAGTTACACAAAAAATTCAGGAATTAAACTTCCTTCACATACCTAGTATTTATATAAACTATCCTTACTTCTCCGACAACCATTTCAAAAATCAAAACGCCCAAGCCCCACCAGTCCACGGCTCGGGTGTACGAGGCATCGGTTAATACTTCCGGCGCTAGAAATTCGGGAGTTCCACAAAACGTCGACGTCCGATCGCCGTGGCTCATGCCCTCCTTACAAAGACCGAAATCTGCTAGTTTGACGTAGCCATCGCGGTCGAGTAGGAGATTGTCCAGTTTGAGGTCCCTGTAACAATACAACAACCAAAAATATTTTTGCGAATAGCGACCTGACTTTCCACGGAGTGGGGCAGATATTTCGACCTACCCCAGGTATTTTTTAGCTTCCCCCGTTCAGCCTCTAGGTATTTCTCTGCACGATTAAAATAGACAAATTTTGGCACTCAAATTTTTCTTTGCGAACCAAAATATAACATTTTTCTTTATGTAATTAAAACAAGTCGCTAAATGTTTGCCATGAGGTGCTGAAAACAGTATAGTTACCGTCAATCGATAGGGTTTCGCTATATAATGGGCATTATTATTGTATGTTTGCTGTGAAGCAGCTATTTATTCTATTTTCGCGTTTTTCAGTCCGCCAGTTCAGCTGATGGTCCCCAGTTCAACCTAGTGAGAAACCGGATTTGTCGATCCCAGTTGTTCGGGTCATCCCAGGAAATTTGGAAACAGCTTGGGAAAGTCAGACAGCGATCACGCCATGTGAGTGAGCGAAGCCAGTGCTTTATCAAAATGCCTTTTTTGACAATTATAGTTAATTACGGCAAATAGTGTGTCCACTCTGGCGTCACATGTAGTACCAGCAAATCGAGAAAAATAGCAGTGACACATTCCGCTGACCGTCAGTTCACACTACCATATTTTCACGGAAATGATTCACAAAATTAAGATAAACATTCATACACGATCGCAGAGAAAACGACTATATTTATATTACATTATATTGACTCAATCTAACCTAAAGAAAACACTATATTGAGACTGTGGTTCTTTAAAATTTAATGTTCTATGCTTGTACACTCTATGTGTTAGTGACGGAAGAAATTATCAGACCAGTGCTCTAGCCTGCCGCTTTATAAAAACCCACTTACCTGAAGATAATTTTGTTCGCGTGTAGGTATTCAAGTCCGAGCACCTCGAATGCGGTATAGAAACACACACGTTCTTCAGACCAGTGCTCTAGTCTGCCGCTTTATAAAAACCCACTTACCTGTAGATAATTTTGTTCGCGTGTAGGTATTCAAGTCCGAGCAATTCGCATGCCGTATAGAAACACACACACGGTTCTTCAGACCAGAGTCTGCCGCTTTATAGAAACCCACTTACCTGAAGATAATTTTGTTCGCGTGTAGGTATTCAAGTCCGAGCACCTCGAATGCGGTATAGAAACACACACGTTCTTCAGACCAGTGCTCCAGTCTACCGCTATACAAAACCTACTTACCTGTAGATAATTTTGTTCGCGTGTAGGTATTCAAATCCGAGCACCTCGCATGCTGTATAGAAACACACACGCGGTTCTTCACATCAGTGCTCTAGTCGGCCGCTTTACAAAAACCCACTTACCTGTAGATAATCTTGTTCGCGTGTAGGTATTCAAGTCCGAGCACCTCGCATACCGTATAGAAACACACATGCGGTTATTCAGACCAGTGCTCTAGTCTACCGCTATACAAAACCTACTTACCTGTAGATGATTTTGTTCGCGTGTAGGTATTCAAATCCGAGCACCTCGCATGCCGTATAGAAACACACACACGGTTCTTCAGACCGGAGTCTGCCGCTTTATAAAAACCCACTTACCTGAAGATAGTTTTGTTCGCGTGTAGGTATTCAAGTCCGAGCACCTCGCATGCCGTATAGAAACACACGTGTTCTTCAGACCAGTGCTCTAGTCTGCCGCTTTACAAAAACCCACTTACCTGTATATAATCTTGTTCGCGTGTAGGTATTCAAGTCCGAGCACCACACACGCCGTATAGAAACACGCACGTTCTTCGCCGAATATTTCTTCGTGAATATGACGCATCAGGTCGCCGCCCATCGCATATTCCATTACGAAAAACACGTGATCCTAAAATTAAAGCAATTATTATTTAGCACACTTTTAAACGTCGATAACATCAAACAGAAAAAATAGCTGAGCAGTAAACTGATTTTTCTCGCAAAAATAAATCATTTTTCATCTCACTCAGCATCCACTGCTGCGTCATTGTTAATCATTCGCTAACGGCAGTTGAACAAACTAAAACTGGCCTGTCAAAAGTAGGCACCCTCAACTTGGCCGAATCCCCCATGTTCAACTAAATCCGACAATTTTTGTCCCAAAATTTATGTTTTTTGTATGCAAAATGTTTTAACTATTAAATACCACTATTTCTAATGTTAAACCACGTTTTATACCTTGAAAATACATACGACTGCTGTAAAACTACATGAAAACATGGAAATATTTAGGATTTTTAAGCAAAATTTATCCCCCGCCGCTTCGAAATTTCCGCCGTGAATGAACATGCCGCCCTCTCCCCCGCTGCTCCTTCCCAATTTCAGAGGGCTGTGGTCAGGCCAGTGCTAAAATTATACGAATTTTTAATAGAACACAGTTTTAACGCTTTCACCAACAGCGAATGCGTTAAAAATTACATCTCAAATCTATATGAGTGGAGTCTAATAAGTTAATATTGATTTACTATATAAACTATCAAAATACCCAGTTTTTTAGAATCAGTTAAATGCATACGAAATAATAACATTTTTTGACAGTAACATTTCATCAAAAACTAAAGCAACAGACAAAATATTATTATATTTTCTTGAGGCTTACCTACTCTTCCAACAATACCCTCAAAAACGACTACAACTACAGTTTTTGAAGGTATCACATTCTACCTTAGTATGTTAGTAAAATGTATCGCGTTTTAGCTACAAGGTTTTAATTACCTTTGTTTGAAAACACGCGAACAGATTGATCAAAAACGGATGCCGAATACTCGTTGCAACTTCGAATATTCGCTTTTCGGACATGAGGGATTCGACCTCATCGCGGGCTAAAATATCGCCCTTTTTCAATACTTTGAGGGCAAAATAGTCACCGGTTACTTTGTACTGAGCTAAGATTACCTAAAATTGGAAACATAAGAAAAGTAAAGTGAAAATAATGTACAATCGAAGAGATTTATAAAAATTACACCCGTTATACGTTTTATTACTACCGACATTATATTCTCAGGTGTACGAGGATGAATTGTTTTTCACACGCAACCACATAATATCTAATCCTAATCAAACACGATGATTGATAATAATATAGTTCCGTGATTTTAACGCGGCCACAAAGTAGTAGTCCAGTTGTTTGTGTTCTTTAGAATTCCACATAGGCGGAAACAGCTTAAATCTATATTAAATTCAAAGTTGCTGTGCTACCAGTTTTTTCTTGAACCACCGTTTTATTATACAACCACGTCGAAATATATTACTGTCGAACTTCCATTTTCGACAAAGTATCGTTTTCGTTGTTGACCAAAAATCTCCTGCACGGAGTTTGACTCGTGAAAATGTTGGCGTTTCAGATGAAGGTTGCCGACGGGTGTCTGCAGATAGCCAAAAATGTGGTCGCCTCATAATCGAGGTACATGTATATATCGAGCCTTTTACAAATATCCTTGTCCGCGAAACTGTAACGGCTGCGGGTTCATTTCGACTGGCTATCCCAATAGTAGAAATTAGAGGATTCCCTATGGGATTTAGACCTGGGTTTGACTGGATATTACGACACCTACAATAATCACAAAAATCCACTGGCTAAACAAAAGACTAAAGAAGCCGTCAAAATTTTTGGGAATGAACAAGATGTTGGCAAAATTGGTTTAATTCTCGAGTCGTATAAAATTGACTAGACGCTGTGACTGAGCACTTCAGTAAAATCTGCACCGAAATCTTGCATGAGCAGAAAATGCCATTGCACTGGCATATAGCTATGCTGATTCTCTGGCTCTTACATAAGAAAGAGAAAAATTTATATCTTCAAACAGGATTTTTTGTCATTTTGCCTAATTCTTAATTTCCGTGTTTCTTAAAAATCCCTACGTAAAATGCCTTATTTTTACAACACAATTACAACTAAATTAAGCACAGTGCATTAAGCATACTGCATCTGTCTGAAATAATACTCTGATCTTAACTCTTGCGCGTACTTTTGTTACACATTAGAACGCAAAATGAAAACACGTATATGAACATACAGAAATAGCGTCCAGAAAGTAGCGGACAAAAATTCATCGTTTTGATGTTCTCGTTGCTGCTCGCTGTCTGTGTACCGCCTTGCTTTGTCTCACGGCTCAAATGCGTAATTTACGTTTTTCGTTTAGAAAAAAATGCGTAATGTGTCTTGGAAAAAGCGAGAATTACGCAAAAACAGACGAAATAAAAAACACTGTCTTCAAATTACAGAGAAATCTCGTTTCTTAATATCGCGTTTCAACTTTTCTACAATTTTGAATAATAATAATAGCAAATCTGATCAAGCACTACTGAGAGAAGTGCACACTAGTCAGGAATGATGCGGATTTTAGCCAGGTCGAAGCACTATCGATCAAATCTACTGTCTGTAGCTACTGCTCGAGAAAGGCTAGTTCTGTCCGCTGGTAGTTATTGCCATAGTCAATTTTAAGATATTCGTCCCATAACATTGGATCTCGTGTGGTTTTTTAAAACCTGGTCAGCATGGTGCAATTATTGCTCGAACCATCGTTGAAGATGGTGCAACTGCAATGATACAAGATGGAATCCACTCGAAATATAATACAGGTGACAGACTACAAGTAGTTCTCGAACCTATTTTGCGGTTGTGGGCACAGAAAAATGTATAATAATTACTATTTTCGAAGTCAGAAGCTCTTTTGTCAATTTTTGTATACAATAGTTTTCTATATTTTGCTAAAGTTGGGATGCGAAACATTATGTAAATTTTATAACTACACAGGGTTTTTCAAAACGGACTGTGGGTCCAGACGTTAAACGCTGGGTCCATACTTACAATTATTTGCATTTATATTACTTACAATTAAGTTTTACATTTATTACGAATAATACATAAATTATTCTATGCCTGTCCCAAGCCACGATAAAAGATGAGGGCCATCCAAAAACCAGCAGCAAGCAACTATAAACATATTGAAAGCCTACACTTTGTAATAGAATTTATTAGCAGACCCTATGTCGCCGAAACCGAAAATGCTCTGGATCCAGCGTGGGTAGACCAAAAATTTTTTGGGTCCACATAAAAATATTTGGGTCCAGATCCACCTGTTTAGTGAACCAAAAAACCTTGTCTATATACAATACATTAATCAATGTCTTTCACAACCAAAGACAAAAAAAAACAAAATTGTAACTGAAATTGTCCAAATAGAAAAACGTAGCAAAAACTCCTAACAATCATCAATCATAACGTTGCAGCTTTGAGGGAAATAAATTTATATTAGTTTGTACACACTATTTCGGATACATCGAACATCACAAAACTCACTTTCCCAAAATGTCCGCGACCAAGAACGCTGATCATTTTAAAGCATTTATGATTCATGTTCGGCAGTGTCCCTCCGCTTGATCTAAAATTTCAATACGCTACAAATAATTAAAATTAGTAGTGTAACGAAACATATAATACAAGGCAGTTTTCATACACTTCACAGACCAGCCACCAATAGCCATCCTTTTTTAAACTACCAGAGACGAAAATGCTGACACACATTTGCTACCATACTTCTGTACTGCTTACGCGGTACGGTCATTTTTCAATGCGTAGAATCAAGTTTGTTATCAAACGATTAGTTTTTCATAATTTTTTTACGACAGTTCACAGACCAGCCACCAATAACCATCCTTTTTTAAACTACCGGAGACGAAAATGCTTACACACATTTTCTACCATACTTCTGTACTGCTTACGCGGTACGGTCATTTTTCAATGCGTAGAATCAAGTTTGTTATCAAACGATCAGTTTTTCATAGATTTTTTTACGACAGTTCACAGACCAGCCACCAATAACCATCCTTTTTTAAACTACCGGAGTCGAAAATGCTTACACACATTTTCTACCATACTTCTGTACTGCTTACGCGGTACGGTCATTTTTCAATGCGTAGAATCAAGTTTGTTATCAAACGATTAGTTTTTCATAATTTTTTACGACAGTTCACAGACCAGCCACCAAT